>SNQJ01S0005308.1:23044-48085 GCA_010110895.2 Picea sitchensis
AGCTTGAAACTTTTCCTGTTCTTTTCTGAATATTTCTAGGTTACTATTTAATGTGTTGATGATAACTTAACATGCATAGATATACAATATTTGATCAATCACATAGAATACACAGAGACATTGATTTTCATGAGGAAACCCATAAAGGGAGAAAACATCTTCTTCTTAGAATGTCAATCAAGCTCCAACTTTCATGTACACCACAGTCTTTGAGCACCAATCTCAAATATGAGGCTACAACCTCTGATAGCAAGCTACAACTTGCAAAGAGCACCAAATTTTAGATTTCTCTAGCACCTACTAGATGGAAGCACCAACTCCTAGGTTTCTCTAGCACGAACTAGATGGAAGCACCAACTCCAAGGTTTCTCTATCACCAACTAGATGGAAGCACCAACACCCAGTATTCAAGAACCAACTTGAATAACATAGGACCAAAGTCCTCCCTAGCACCACCCTACCACCATGATTATAAAACTTTGTTTGATTAAACCCTTGCAACAATACAGATATTTCAATACCCACCACTTCTTCTCTGTTCTGCAATTCTGCTTTGCTTCTTTCTGTTCATACTTGGCTCCACTTACTGTCTCTTCTGTTCAACTTTTCTTCCACCTTTTCTGCTCTATTCTCCATCTGCATTCTATGTGCTTCTCCTCTTATGTTCTCTTTAGATCCTTCTCACCACCGCCTTCTACCCGCATGCATAGCTATGAAAAGAGCACTCTCTCTTTTCTGTTCTGCGTATTTTATCACACCAATTCCTCTGCCAGATAATCCTGACAAATCTTCATCTTCTTTGGTGGTTATGCTGAGTCTGTTCGTCATCAGTGGCTATTATCCTGATATTCTTTAGATTCTCTAGCAGCGTGACCCTTCGTTTTCTTTGTTACAGTTTAGCTTCTCTGACAGTTATAGGAGGTCTTCTCTGTCAGTTACAGGAGGTCCTGGCGAAGAAACTCCTTGCAAACTTCACCCGCATGAACTAGCATCAGATGCCAGTTTCCTCTCCAGGTGACCACTGGTTGTGACCACTCCCCAACCAAGAAGGCACTTCATGACTTCACACATCGGATATTCTGTTGCGAGTCACCTCCATTCTCCCAACTCTCGATCTCCGAAGTGGAGCCTAGAGACACTAGCTCCTTCCCTCATTCTCTGTTGATGTGACCATTGGTTGTGACCACACGCCAGTCAAAAAGGTGCTTCACGACTTCATGTTTCACGATCTCACGATTTAACTCTCCTCCATTCTTCGAAGTCTGAACTCTCGAACTCCGAACTAGATCAATGGTACACAATTTTTTGTGATCCGACGATATAGAGAAGAGGACTTCCAGTGTTGGCATCATTTCTTTCATGTTTTCCATCATTGTTGTTGTTCTTACCATCAATGAAAAGCACACTCTTCCTGTAAACATGCCAACAATATCCCCCTTTGGCATTGATGGCAACCCTGAAAGGTTGCACTATTCTGCTTAGACCTCTAACTGTAGCATCCATACCACACCTTTTTCTCCCCCTTTGACATCAATGTCAAAAAGAACTAAGAGTTACTATGTTCTCCCCCTGATCAGAGATACAATAAGTGCTCTCCCCCTGATTGGATATACTATGAGCACTCTCCCCCTGATCAGATAGACTATTTTAACTTGATAACAAGGTCATGCCCAACTTTTGGCGTAGATACTCGAACTGAGATTTTGCAACCAGTTTAGTGAAGACATCAACAATCTGATCTTTGGATGGAATATAATGCAAAGAAACAACAATGTTGGTTACCTGTTCCCTCAAGAAGTGATATTTGATGGTTATATTCTTGGTCTTGGAGTGAAATACAAGATTCTTTGACACACTAATTGCACTAGTATTATCACAATGAATTGGGATTGGTGCAGTATAGTTTACCTCCAAGTCTGCAAGTGTCTAAATCATCCACAATACTTGGGTACAACAAGTGGCAGCTACAATGTATTCATCTTCTGTAGTTGATAAGGAAATGGAACCTTGCTTCTTGCTCAACCATGCTACAATAGAGTCTCCTAATAAGAATGCACCTCCACTCGTGCTTTTCCTTTCATCCATGCAGTTAGCCCAATCAACATCTGAATAGACTGATAATTGAAAATTATTATTCCTAGGATACCATATGCCATAGTTCATTATTCCTTTCAAGTATCTGAATATTCTTTTGACAACTAGCAAATGACTCTGTTTAGGTGCAGACTGATACCTTCCTACCATTCCAACAACATGCATTATGTCTGGATGATATGTTGTGATGTACAACATGCTGCCTATCATAGACCTATATGAACTCTGATCAACATTAGGTGAGTCATCATCCTTGCTTAACTTGCATCCAATGACCATAGGTGTGCTCACAGGGGTGGAATATTCCATTTGAAACATTTTTGACATTTCTATTAGATATTTCTCCCAATAAATAAATATTCCTTCAGACCTCTGAGTAATTTGCAGACTAATAAAAAATGACAGTTCCCCTATCATAGAAATTTCAAATTCAGATTGCATGGTAGAAGCAAACCATTGTACCAATGAAGCATTATTACTTCCGAAGATGATGTCATCTACATAGACCAACACAATGAGAAAATCATTATCCTCTGTTTTGATGTATAGATTGCAGTCAACTGTTCCTCTCTTGAACCCTTTGTCTTGAAGATACTTATCCAGTCTGTAATACCAAGCACGAGGAGCTTGTTTCAAACCATATAGGGCTTTCTTCATCTTGCAGATAAAATAAGGGTTATCTGACAGTTGGAAAGCCTCTAGTTGTTCCATATAGAATTCTTCTTTTAGATCTCCATTTATAAAATCTGACTTGACATCCATTTGATAGACTTTAAAATTCTTATGACAAGCATAGGCAAGAAAAATTCTAATAGCTTATAATCTTGTTACGGGCGCAAATGTTTCATCAAAATCCAGTCCTTCTATTTGAGAATACCCTTTGCAGACCAATCTAGCCTTATTTCTTACAATATTTCCTTGCTCATTCATCTTATTTTTGTAGACCCATTTGGATCCTATTACATTTTTATTTGTTGGCCTAGGAATAAGTTCCCAAGTATCATTCTTTTCAATCTGATCTAGTTCCCCATTCATTGATTTTAACCAGTTTACATCTTTACTGGATTCATTAAAGTTCTTGGGTTCCACCATGGATATGAAGGCTATATGTGATTGCTCGGTGTCTTTGATTATCCTTCTCTTATACACCTTTGTCTTTCCCACCAATTATCTGAATTGCATGATGATTCTTTTGAGTAATTCTAGAGGAAGGATTTGATGTTGATTGTTGTCTTGACTCTTCTTGTCTGGGTGTCTCTTCTCCACCCGATTCATCATCTTCTTGTGAATTTGAGATTTTCTACTCTTCATTTTCATTATTCTCATCATCTTCTTCATCTGACTTAGTGCTTATTCTCTGTTGATCTTTTACAGGAGCTTCTTCATCAATTCAAACATCAATACAGTCTACTAATTTATGCATTCTTTTATTAAAGCATCTGTATCCTTTACTATTCATTGCATATCCTAAGAAGATACCTTCATTAGCTCTACCATCAAATTTTCCCAGATGATCATCATTATTTTTGATGTAGCATTTACTTCCAAATACTTTGAAGTGCTTGATTAATGTAGGTTGACCAAACCACAACTCATATGGAGTTTTATCACTGTTCGTACTTAGATGCACTTTGTTTAGAATATGAATAATCGTGTGAACAACCTCCACCTAGAAGGTTTGTGAAATGTTGCTTTATCATAGCTGATTCAGGAGCATCGCTCCACCTCAACAATTCACCATCACGCAAACATGCAATGGAGAAAGGGATAGGCACAGACCCTCCTGTTTTTAAATTTTAAATCTAATCCTATACAGATTTTCGTGTTGTAAGGCTGATAAATGCCAAGCCATGCCTTTGTAAAGGTAGTGGATGGGGTTTCCTTAAATGGTTTCCTATGGCAGGTCCATATCGTAGTCAGTTCTGGATAAACATTTATGGAATGTAGCCGTAGGAGTATGGTGTCATAACTGAGACAATGATAACACTAAGGTAGTGAAGAGGATAAGCTTGTAGAGCCCTCTTTTGTAATGAGGAGACTTGAGAGAAAGAGATCTAGGGGGAGAGATTCTTAGGAGACTTAGGAGGTAGAATAGTTCTGAGAGAGAGCTTGAGAGAACTGAGACTCTGTTGCAATCTAGTTTTTGTAAACATCTGCATAGACACACAGAGATAATAGAAAAACATTTTTTCCTGCATATCTTGTGTTTTATGTATTTTCATGAATGAATGTTGTGGATGTATGATAAGTTTCATTTGCATTAGGAGATAGATTTATTTGATCTTCATTGAGTTTTATAATATCATTCTGGATTCTTTAGTTTGTACAAGGAGTGCACAACAAAACAATTGAAGTTTTGTAGCCAACACAAGGAGTGTGCATCTGAACTCTGTGGAGTCATAAAAGAACGTGCCAGGAGAGAACACTAGAGAAATCACAAACTCAAGAGTAACCTCAAGGTTACTGAATACCTTAGGGGGGGGAACTATGCAGAAGGAGCACAAAGAAACACAGTTACTGAGAACTCTGTAGAGCTATACCAAGTGGGCATCGAGCGAGTGCAAGAGTGTACAGAAGGAATTATGTGTTGAGTTTAGGAGTAACCATAGTTAATGAACACTCTATAAGGAAGAGATATGCAAGGTGTGCATCGTGTAAGGAGAACGCTAGGAGGGCAAGAATAATTTATTTTCAAGAAATCCTTCGGTTCTGAGTTTGACAAAATCCCAGAAATGCAAGGACTGTGTGGGAGATCGAAATATTCGAGGAGATCAAGATCAGAAGGAACAACGCAAGGAGTGCATGGGAAGTGGACTTATTCTAAGTCCTAAATCTCAAAAGAGACAACATGTTCAAGAGCGTAAGTGAGACCCTAGATAGTCGGGTTCGCAGGAGAAAGTTCAAAGGCCGAGAGCTTTGAACACTTTCAAAATCTTCCAAGTCGAGAGAAGGTGGAAGCTCAGGAGGAGGAGTGACAACAACCGTTAGATTGGTTGTGAGAAAGGATCCTAGATCGTTAGATCAACGTCCAGTGACATAGGGAAGCACAAAGAAGAGAACATATCTCAAGCGTTGGATATGAGCATAGAGGATAAACCGTCGTTTGATCATGATAAGGTGCACAAGCTTTAGTGTTGTGTATACGTAGGAGAGTGGACTGTTGACGTCCCGAAGTCCCGAAATCATTTGGGACCGTCCATCATTTGGGAGGACGCATAGCGAAAATCCATCCATTTCGGGTGAAGACGATCCAGAAGGAATGAGCGCATAGAAGTTTGAGACTTTCAAATCCCGAATAGCCGAGGGTCATTGATCTGTGAGGGGACAGTTGTCAACACATTTGAGTTTTCGGGTGAAAGCACTCTAGGAGGAACGAGTGCATAGGAGTGGAAACTCCCATAACCTGAAGACCCGAAGCGAATATAGGCCGTTAGATCAAGGGGGAGACACGCGTCAAGAGATCGTGAATTCTGAGTGAAATCACTCTGGGAGAACGTGAAGGAGAAGGGTTTGAGATCGCCAAATCCTGAACAACCGAAGTGAACGGTAGTTGTTGATCTGGAAGAGGACATGTGTCACCATATCATGGACTTAAGAGGATTACACTCTGGGGTTTTTATGGAAAGAAGTTTGAAAAAGTTTTGAAGCGTCGAAGGTCAAAATGATTAAGGGTCATTGATTCCAAAGGAAGAACGTGGGTCATTGATATACGAAGGGATACATGGAGGATGAAGATTCACTCTGTTAGAAAACCATTGAGTAGCCATTGGATAAAGAGAGGATAGGTGTCAGAAGATCCAACACTCCAGAAGATTTCACTTCAGATATTTGCGTTTGTTGAAATTTGAGAACGCTGAAGTCCTAGAAACGACGAGAGTCGTCGATGTGAAGGAGGACACATGATGCCAGATCTAGGACTCTGGAGGAAAGTAGAGGAAATATAGGTCCAAAGACCCAGAGAGGATCTCGTTCATTGATCAAGGAAGGAGTCGTAGGACCATTGATCTGGTTGAGGAGGCCAAAATCCCGAAGCAGGAGCAGAGCCGTTGATTAGAAGGACACGTGGCGAGAGATTGAGCCATTTTGGAGAAATCTCTTCAGAAGAAAGAAAGGTTTGAAAATCGAAAGTCCCGAAGGCCAGATTTGTGGAGGATATTGTGGCTGTAGATTTAGGGAGATAGTTTGTCACAAATCGTTAACTCTAGAGGATTGGAGTATAGAGGTAGCGAGGGTTTGAGACTTCAAAGTCCTGAAGTCCGGAATCACAAATAAATCTCGTATGTTGATCCATAGGAAGTGGATCTGGTCCATAGGATTTGGAGAGGACAGTTTTGAATCGTCAATCCAGAGGTACCATCAATATTGGGAGATCGACAGTCCCAAAACATTTTGGGGGATTGAAGGTGTGTGAGATTTAACAGGTAATTGCATGGTCACACAAGAACATAGCCCGGGGACACACGCGATGAAGGTACTTAGCAAAATGATCTTGCGGAGCGTGAGGAGTTACGATTTACCAAGGCTGGAAACTCGAAGAGGATCAGGGTCGTTGATCTGAGAAGGGAAATTTATGATAGGGAATCATATCGGGGAGAAAAGGCGGAATTAGTGAACGTGCAAGTTCACAAGCCGAAATGAACTGGAGTCGTTGATCTCATCGGGATAGGAGATCAACGGGCATGATCAAAGGGAGATCGAGTGAGCACTTTCATATATCGAGGACATGGCTCTTCCGTAAGGGGTGAGCACGTTGGCAGCTCGATATTGTTGTGAAACGTCGATTGATAGGAAAATTGATATTGGTCAAATCCTTACCATGGAAATCAGGTGGGTCTAACAGGACTTGCACGTAGGAGAAAAAAGGGGCCTTTGCAGATTTGTTCTGGGTTTGATTAGGAGCCCAAAGAGTCAATCTGACTCAGTAGAAGGAAATATCCAGAGACCGAAAGGTCGCGCAACCCTTCGAGGGAGTAGGGGGGCTGCATCAAGTGGTATCTGAGCTTAGGATTTGTCTACATATCATAGGCAAAGGAGAGACGGTGAAAGGAAATTACCTGATAACATTAGGTGGTATCACAAACATGAGTTTTCCTATAAACAACGGGTGAAATAAAAGAAGAGTATTGATGCTCTGTAAGAAGGTTGTTACACACGCACAACTGCAACAAAATTTTAAACAACCAGGTGAACTATGAGAGAAATGGAGATGCTCTCGGATGTAGAGTGATCCATAGGATTTCGAGGAAGGTAGGTAGAAGGTGGAAATGGCTACTAAAGGACATGAGCATGGTCGAAGAGAAGGCCGTAAGTAGAAATGAAATCCAAAGATGGATCTGGATCTCAATGAGATAAGAGCAAGGATGGAGTAGCTGACATTAAAAATGCAGCAAGATGCTAAAGCACATTGGGTGTATGAATGGACCATGAAGAAGAAGGTGAAGTGGTTAGTCGAGAGATTGTTGGCGAGAGGACAACAACAATTGTTAAAGAGGTGGCCGAGGTATGTCGAAATCCTCAGAGATGAAGAGGAAGTGGTTCACATCTGTGAGCCAGAAGCTGGAAGGAATCTCAGTGATGAGGAGGAGATGAGATTAGATAAATATTTCATAAACTTCTAGGAGAGCAGAGATGGATTTTCATATTGCCGGGTGGGAAATGAAATGAGATCATTGGAGGATCTCATAGACTGTTAGGAGGACAACATTGGAAATTCATATTTCCAGGTGGGCAATGATATTAGATTAGCAGAGGATCTCAGAAACTTCCACGTGGGCAGAAGTGGACTTTCAAGTTGCCAGGTGGGAAATGGAAAGAGATTAGTGGAAGGTCTCGCATGCTTCTAGAGGAGCAGTGATGAATGTTCAAATTGCCAGGTGGGTAATGAGATGGGATCGGTTGATCTCATAGACTGCTAGGTGGGCAGAAAATGAGTCTCAAATTTCCAGGTGGGCAAGGGAAGGAAGGTGAGACTGTGAGAAAGTCTCAGGAGCTCAGAAGTGGGTTCAGGTAAAAAAGGAGTGTTGATAGGCGAAGATTCATGTGGATTTGCAAACCATGTGAATGAAGATGATGAGAAGTTAAAAAATCTCACCATCCAGGAGGAGGATCAGAAGATTATTTTGATCATTGGAGGGATCAAAGTATTCCTACCAAACAACCGAGTGGAGGCCAGTGCACATGATGAAAGTGCACCAACAGAGGAAGGACAATCAACAGTGACTGTCATGATGAAGGAGCATATATTAGAAGCTTCCCAAGGAGAAGTAGAAGAGGAGAACACATTTGAGATGCTCGCTCAATGGTATATAGAATTGAGGATGTTGGAGGATTGGTTGGACAATCCAGAACCAGTAGATGGTTGCCAGAAGACAATCATGCAAATTTTAGGAGAAGAGCATTCGACAGAATTGCTCAAAATTTTCAGCCAGAACGCTGAACAAGAGATGATTGTAGCACTGGAGCCTGCAACAGAAGAGGAAGTAGACAACATCAACTTTTCTGAGCTACATCAAGAACTAGAAACCCTGGAGAGAAGTATGCACATCCGCAGACTAAGTTGGAGACAGATGGAGGAGCATACCATATAGGAGAGAAATTAAAGGAAGTTGGAGATATGCCAACAAGAGAAATGGTAGAAGCAAATCTATTAGAAGGAGGAACTGAGCAACAACTCAACAATGGGACTATATAATTGAAGTTGGCATCATGGTGGAAAGATAAGGCCAAAATATATGGGGAAAGTTGCAAGGGGGATCAAGTCGATCCACCCACTGATAAGAAAGAGTTGCAGCTGAGGAGACTGCATAAGAGGAGCCAACCATTGGAGCAACTGGACAGGGTGATAGAGGAGATAAGAAGGTTGATGTTGAGGTCAGCAGAAGCAGTCAACAAAGGGGAGCTGAGCAGAGGATTGCCTGCCATAGCAACAGGGAAGAAGAAGAAGAATAAGCAACAACAACAACAACAACGACATAAATGGAGAGGAGAAAAAGAACAACTCTAGAAGAGAGTTTGGGATCCAGGTGAATTTCAACACTGGAGAAGAGGATATCATGAGAAAGAGCTCATGATTTTCCCAACAGTGGAGTATGATGCAGGAGCATCGATCCACCTCAATAATGCGCCAGCACGTCAACACACAAATATGCAATGGAGAAAGGGAGAGGCACTGACCCTCCCGTTTTTAAATTTTAAATCTGATCCTATATGGATTTTTGTGTTGTAAGGCTGATAAATGTCAAGAAATGCCTTTGTATAGGTAGTGGATAGGGTTTCCTTAAATGGTTTCTTGTAGCAGGTCCAGATCGTAGTCGGGTCTGGATAAAAATTTATGGAATGTAGCCGTAGGAGTATGGTGTCGTAACTGAGATAGTGATAGCACTAAGGCAATGAAGAGGATAAGCTTGTAGAGACATCTTTTGTAATGAGGAGACTTGAGAGAAATATATCTCAGGGGAGAGAGTCTTATGAGACTTAAGAGGTAAAATAATTTTGAGAGAGAGCTTGAGAGAACTGGGACTCTATTGCATTCCAGTTTTTTGTAAGCATTTGTATAGACACACAGAGATAATAGAAAAACATTTTTTCCTGCATATCGTGTGTTTATGTATTTTCATGAATGAATGTTGTGGATGTATGATAAGTTTCATTTGTAGTAGGAGATAAATTTCTTTTATCTTCATTGAGTTTTATAATATCGTTCTGGATTCTTTAGGCTGTGCAAGGAGTGCACAACAGAACAATTGAAGTTTTGTAGCTAGCGCAAGGAGTGCACATATGAACTCCGCAGAGTCAGAAAAGAACATGCTAGGTGAGTACACCAAAGCGATCACAAACTCAAGAGGAACCTCAAGGTTACTGAATACCTTAGGGGGGGAAACTATGCAGAAGGAGCACAGAGAAACAAAGTTATTGAGAACTCTGTAGAGCTCTGCCAGGTGGGCATCGAGCGAGTTCAAGAGTGCATAGAAGGAACTATGTGTTGAGTTAAGGAGGAACCACAGTTACTAAACACTATGTAAGGAAGAGTTTTTCAAGGTGTGCATCGTGCAAGGAGAACGCTAGGAGGGTGAGAAGGATTTATTTTCAAGAAATCCTTCGGATTTGAGTTTGACAAAATCCCAGAAACACAAGGAGTGCGTAGGAGATCGAAATATTTGAGGAGATCAAGCTCAGAAGGAATAATAGAACGAGTGCATGGGAAGTGGACTTATTATAAGTCCTAAATCTCAAAAGAGACAATGTGTTCAAGAGCGTAAGCGAGACCCTAGATAGTCGGGTTCTTAGGAGAAAGTTCAAAGGCCGAGAGCTTTGAACACTTTCAAAATATTCTAAGTTGGGAGAAGGTGGAAGATTAGGAGGAGGAGCGACAACAACCATTAGATTGGTTGTGAGAAAGGAGCCTGGACCGTTAGATCAACGTCCAATAACATAAGGAAGCGCAGAGAAGAGAACAGATCTCAAGCGTTGGATCTGTGTTGGCCCTCGACCAAGTTTTGAGGAATACTTGGTCATAGTTGACCATTTTGTACTTCGACTGCCCGTCGAAGACAGAGCGCATGGCGAAGCGGAGATAAAGGGATCTTGCCACCTTTTGTGGAACCTTTTTGGGTGTTTTGGGAATATTGTAATGGAAAAGGGACGTCGGCCCTTGTTTAGGCCTTTTTCTATGTATAAATAGAGGTATAGGCCATGTAAGAAAAGAGGCCATGTCTAGTCGATAGCTTAGTGCATAAGTTGGATCTATGTGATCAGAAGTCTGTGTGATTGTAAGAGCTTTATGCATGTCGTAATAAGTGCTGAGTGCATAGAGTGTGAGAAGGCTTAGTGCTTGGATCTACCCGGGGAAAGAGGATCTAGCAAGCTACGCAGATCTCTTCTCCTATGCGAGGTAGGATATTGAAGGCTTAGTGCTAGTAGAAGGATCTGTGTGATCAAGTATCATAAGGCTCTGTGCATTTTTTGTAAGACTTGCAGAGCTGAGTGCAAGTCTCTGCGAGAGACTGTAGAAGGCTTTGTGCTGAGTGCAAGCAAGAGGGATCTAGTGAGCTGCGCAGATCCTCTGTCCCGTGCGAAGTAAGGATCATTGAAGCTCCATGCTGTAACTGCTTGAACATGATAATATAAAGAAGACTTTGTGGACGTAGCCCCAGGGTGGGGGTGAACCACGATATCTCTGTGTATTGTGCTGATGTGTTTGTCTCTCTCTTGCTAAGTGCTCTGATATGTTTAGATAGATCTATTGATGCTTTGTGCTTATGAGATATGAATACATGCTAGATATGATACATAAGATGTTAAGTGCTTAATCTATTGATTATAACCTATTTATCATTGCTAAGTGCTAGATCTAAGCAATTACTGCGGTGCTCTGTTCTTTTTGCGAAGTGTATTAATGAATGTATGTTAGGAAATAACTGATGCTAAGTGCATTGTAAGAAAGATAATCACAGATCTATGTCCCAACTAAGGTTGCAGACACCTGAGTCCTGCAACCACCCCTACCTCTACCTTGGGTGAGACTTCATCTGCCTCGCAGGTGTTGCCGAAAGGGTTGGTAGTTAGGCCTTTGTTGGTGTGGTCTTGAGCATTGGACCTTGGGTCTGCTCCTGTGCCAACAAATGGTTCTGTTGCTGGGACCTGGAACTATGATTGCTGGGAACTGAAGAAGAAGAATCCTATTGCGAAATAAGCTCTGTGCATAGATCTGTTTCTCTAGTGCACAGTGTTCTGTTTGACCTGTGAAGCTTTGTGCCAAGAAAGAAAGGTCAGATATGAAGAAGATAGGTCAGATCTGAAGAAAAAGAAGTCAGATCTGCAAAGAAAGAGGTCAGATCTGTAAGAAAAAGGTAATATATGTAAGCTCTGTGCTTTGATAAAGGTAAGAGTAGTTAAAAGTCTTAGATCTGGAAGCTTTGTGCTCTGTAGAAGTAAGATAAGTGAAATTTTTTGTTTCTAAAGCATGGATCTAGGTATGTTTGATAGATTCTATCATAGCTTCAAAACTAGGGCATTAATAGATGAAAGAAAGTTTGATATGATAGATCTGATAAGTATAGTGATAGATATGTTATACCTATGCATAGAAAGAATTTTGGGACTAACCAATGGATGCAGGATCCTAGAAAGAAATTTTTGCAGGCTAACAATTATGATCCTAGCACACATTACATGAAAAGTTGGGGATCATTGAAGAGAAATATAGGATTAACTCATTGTTACAATTGCAGAAGGCCCATACATCTTGCTAAGGAATGCCCTGGGTGAAGACCCAGTTGTCTTTGTTGTAAGGCTATGGACCATGAAGTACTGGATTTCCCTAGAATGATTGCTAGACTTGAAAAGATGAATAGAGAGCAAGCAAGAGATCAAGAGACTCAGATTATAGAGGAACCCCAGAAAAAATCAGAGAAAGTATTGATGAAAATGAAAGAAACCCTTAATGATCACAGAGACCTCAGCTTATTAGAAATCTTCAAGAAGAAAGAACAAATCAAAGTGAGAATAGGAGACTTCGACATTGACTGTGTTTTGGATGAATAAACACTGGTGAACATTATGACAAAAGGAACCTGGAAAGCTATAGGAGGACTTGACATGACGCCTTCATTAGGAGGAATAGGGTTATTCAGAGGAAAGTTGGTTAACCTATGTGGAAATCTCACTCAGATATCTATGAATTCTCATGGAGCTTCGACAGAAGAATATTTTGAGATTGTTAAGTTCATGGAGGACAACGCCCCGTTTACTATGTTACTTGGTAAACCTTGGATTGAGAATGATCAAGCCATAAAACAAGAAGCATAAAAGGACCTAGAACAATAGAGACAAGAGTTAAGAGACTTCATGACTAGAAGGATCGCGCAGTTGATTGAAGAATGGGAGAATAGATCAAGGGTTCTTGACCCCAGGAACATGGATGATGAAGTTGATAGAACGCTAGAAGAACCATAGAGGACCGAAAAATATGTTGGACAAGTAATACCCATGGATCTAAAGAAAGAATCTTAGCACTGAGAAGTTACCATGCCAAGAGAAGAAAAGAATCAGAATGAAAAAAGGATGACCGAGACAAAGCTCACTGGGAAGAAAGCTAGAAAACTCATGAAGAAGAAAGCAAACTTGGAGAAATTATAGAACATTCTAGAACAAACCCCGCAGAAGGAAAACATGCAGAATTTGAGCTTCGTCGGGATAGAAGAACAACGACATATGGCACTTCGCCATGTCGAAGTAATATAACCTTTAGAAGATGATATACCCATTCCGCTGATGGCCCGAACAGCTCGGAAGAAAGTTATGACCTGTTACCTGACCGTTAGACTACGCCATAACAGACAGATCAAGAGTTAATGGACCCTCCTTTCCATTGCAAGTAGTCTGTTACATCTTTACTTACTTATTTCGTCGCGCTATGTCTAGAAGGCACTTTTGCCAATTGAGAACTTGAGCTCACAAAATACCTACATTGTCGAATAGTGACCACCCTGCCTTTCTCTCTACTCGATTACGGTACCTTCATCCCATTGACAACTTGAGAAAGTGATCATGAGCTTACATGTCCAACAAATTTAGCGCAACAGAAGAATCGGTGAGAGAATTACTCGCTAGCTTAAGAAACGAAAGAGTTATGTCGGAAAGAGGAATGTCCACTGGAGTCCAAGCCTCGTCGTCAAGAGGAGTAGCATCTTCTCCATCCATTACTCGAGCTGGACCATCCCGATAGACCACCGAGAAACGTACTAAACATAGAGATGACATCGTGAATTCCAAACTAATCCTGATCATCTTTCCCTCTTACATACCTCCTCTAAAAGGTGAAATCAACCGTGACAGTGTGCCTCGATATTACAACTATCCTATGATCACTGCGTACCTATCGAAAGGCATGTGCGCAGTTCTCATTGAGCAGACCAAGATCGCAGCATTGAAGTTTTGCGACTTCAACCTTGGTGACCGGAAAGCCTACAGTATGCTTTCCCCACACAAGTATATGACGATGACATAGGGAAAGAATTCCAATATCGTTCCTCAGCAATAGACGCTGAACCTCGCGTAGTCCACCTTACTTAATGTAATGAAGATTCCACACTTTGGCAGTCACCAGGAGGTGAACGCTTGCATAAAATTGCTACTGGTGAACTACCATAGAGGATATCTATGGTTGAACCGACATATAATGATTGATCTGGCGCTGATCAATTAGATCACTGAGTTGAGCATGCAGGGCCCTGACTCACAAGACTATTACCCTGGAAAGACCGCGGATCATGCTCTTTCACAGAAGATTAAAGAGGCCTATGGAAATGTTGAAAAAGGCATGCGAGGTTACAAGGTAACCTCTATTGACAGTGGCGCAGTGCACCTCACCTGTCAGATGATCGCAGGAAAGTTAGTTCGCAAGAACATACCGACACAAGTATCTGGGTTTGTAGTTGATCTCTCAAGAAAATGCGTAGAAGGAGTCCAAATGAACTGGTATAAGTACTTAGCGGATCAACTCAAATTGGATTGCAGAGAAGCATAAGACCAAGGATATGACTTCTGCTTCAGCTAACTTCTCATCCTGATCGCCTTCATAGCATGGGAGATGCTGGAGAATGTCGTTTTTCCTGAAACCCTACCATTTGAACCATTGGATGCGAAGTTTAGTACATTATGGTACATGACATATATGAACAGGCAATGGCAGTCGAATACCCTCTTTCACAGATACTACATCCAGTTGAAGACCGCGATACAAGCCACACCTCGCATTAGTCCGAACACACTCCACAGATTCAGACCCTTAATGAAGTTCAGCGCGGACCGCCACTTCATATGCCTAACTCCACGTGTTGATGAGCACTAGGAACAACTACAATCCTATTATAAACTGACAAAAGAAGACCTTGAAGAGATCACCAAGGAATGGTTGGCAGACCTCCTTGTTGCAGCATATCCAGCGGATATTTTAGATATCAGCAACCTAGAAGCTGCAAAGGACACACCTGGGCCTAGTAAGACATAGAAGACAAAGAAGACAAGGGAGATGAAGAAAACTAAAGAGGTTCAAGATGTGGATAGCCGCCTTGGAAGGATATCTTTCGTCACACCAGATGAAGAAGGTAACGATGAAGACCTAGAAGAAGTTGAACAACAACCAGAAGATGAAGTCGAAGTTCTAAAGAAAAGAAAAGGGTCACCTTCAAAGTCTTCCGTTAAGAAGAAAGCCAAAGCGACTGTGACCAAGATGAAGACCATACTCAATCCAGATGACTTCATCTTTCTCCTCACGACTTTGAATGAAGCTATAGAAGAGATCACAGAAAAGTAGGAGGCCAAACAAGAAACGATTTACAACAGAATTGAAACCGAGATCTGAGGAGTGCAACGATCACTTCAGTTTAGCCGCGCAACACCTACGACGCCTCTACTAGAAGGAACAATAGAAGAGTGAGATGAATCAGTTCAACTCTGTAAGATCACCAACATAGTTGAAGTTCGTCTTT
Source organism: Picea sitchensis (assembly GCA_010110895.2). NCBI lineage: Eukaryota > Viridiplantae > Streptophyta > Pinopsida > Pinales > Pinaceae > Picea > Picea sitchensis. The sequence continues at coordinate 38,629 of SNQJ01S0005308.1, forward strand.
GGAACACCGAAGAAGTAACAACCCAGGTTACACAGGCCCTACATAAAGCACAGGAGGAAATCATAGAGCAGTGTCAAGATGTGTAGCAAGAGAAGGATGCCATCCTAGAGAAATTTGAAGAAGATAGAGAGAAAATCCAAAAAGAAAAGGAGCAACTGCTTGCGAAGCATATCGGGATCAAAGAAGCAGTCAACAGAGCATTTCGATTTGTGATTGGCTTAGAACAGAACGTAGAAGAACCCATAGAATGCCAAGTAATGAATCTTGTTGAAGTCATTCAGTAACTGCAACAAAGAGTAGTAGAACTAGAGCTCCAAGCTATATCGAGTACTCCACAAGAAGAACGTGACCAACGAGAAGTGAATGCCCGAAGTACAATAGAAAGGATTAAGGCACTCACTTAAGAATGTAAGCAATTAAGTAGTAGAAGTGCACAGATACATGAGAACCTATCCGAGAACCCTGAATTGCATAAATTGGAGTCACAACTCTAGGAGGCGAAGTACCAAGCGGAGAAGTTACAGGTACAACTGAAGGCCCTACCGACCATAGAGAATATGAAGAGGTCCCACGAACAATGCGTCGTGCAACAATAGATTCGTATGATCCAGAGTAAGGTCATGGAAGTGATGCAACAACTTCAACCTTTGCAGGATAGGGTATGTCAACTATTCTTAGAGATCAAGAGCCAAGGGACAAACCTGGAATAGGTCGTGAACACAACAGAGCAGCGCTTAGAAGGACCAGTTAGTAACACACTCATTCAGGAGTTTTCCGAGCAAGAAGCAGTAGAAAAGCAACAGGTCGAAGCAGCTTGAGAAAATCTTGAGGCCTTCGAGGCAGAGTTACCCAGAGAAGAGTGACTTGGGACAAGTCATAGGTGAGTGTTGGGGGCCTATTGGCCCTCGACCAAGTTTTAAGGAATACTTGGTCATAGTTGACTGTTTGGTACTTCGACTACTTGTCAAAGACGAAGCACATGGCAAAGCAGATTTCATGGGATCTCGCCACCTTTTGTGGAACCTTTTTGGGTTTTTTGGGAATAGTATAATGGGAAAGGGATGTTGGTCCTTGTTAAGGCCTTTTTCTATGTATAAATAGAGGTCTAGGCCATGTAAGAAAAGAGGCCCTGTCTAGTTGATAGCTTAGTGCATAAGTTGGATCTATGTGATTAGAAGTCTGTGTGATTGTAAGAGCTCTGTGCATGTCGCAATAAGTGCTGAGTGCAGAGAGTGTGAGAAGGCTTAGTGCTTGAATCTACCCGGGTAAAGAGGATCTAGCGAGCTGCGCAGATCTCTTGTCTTATGTGGGGTAGGATCTTGAAGGCTTAGTGCTAGTAGCAGGATCTGTGTGATCAAGTATCGTAAGGCTTGTTGGGTATGTGTTATATTCTTTGCATGTGTGTGTGTGTGGGTGCGCCAGATACGACAACTGCGTCTGACGATCCCTTCACCTAGAGCTTTGCCGTGTGCGTCGGGCGCTTTCCTAGGGGGCTCCCAGGGGGGGCAGGTATGCCCCCCCTGGTTATGCGCAACGTTCGACACCGGGCAGTAGCCCGAGGCAGCGCCCCAAATTTTGTTTTTCGGCGGTTTTTGCTATTTTTAGCGGATTTTGCTATTTTTAGCTGATTTGTAAATTAATCCCGGATTAAGGGATTAGTGTTTTGGTATCTATGGAATACCTAAAAACATTGTATATATTGTATGGCGAATGGTGAAATTCGATATAATGAAAATAATAAAGGTTTTCCCGGTTGAGGGTTTCCGGTAAAAATCTTTGTGTACTCTGTGTTTAATGGTGAAATTCGACATAATGAAATAAGAAAGGTTTTACCGGTTGAGGCTCTCGCAAAATCTTCAGGGACAGTTCGGTATGAGCCATTGATTAATTTCATTGCTTAAGAATATATAAGCATTTCTTTGTCAAGCAGGGTTTAAAACTTTACGGTGGTATCGCACGAGCTTTGGCTTCAAAGGGATGCCTTTGCTGTCGGTGGTTTGGCCCGGTCTTGATAGATCAAGCTTATCTTGGGTTTGTGATAAACACATGTTTAGTGAGAGCTTTGCAACATAGGTGATTCGAAAACTAATAGGAATGGCGAGCTCATCTGGAATCGAGGTAGAGAAGTTCAATCGTAAAAAATTTGAGCTATGGAAGCTCAAGATGGAGGACCTTCTTGTGTACAAAGAACAATGGATCATTGGTGGACCTCGTACACCATCAAGCACATCTGCTAACACAAAGCATCGGTACACAACCTACCAAGACAAACTACTAGTACAATTCACCATCGGGTATGTCAAGGAATATTGGGGACAAGTTGGATTAAGAGAAAAGGAGTACCATTCGACTGCATCAAGTATTCGATGTTGTTTCATCTCTTGGGAGAATCTACGTACCAAGGAACCATGGGATAAAGTCCCCTGTAAACAATTTGTTTTCCGAAGAAGTCAGATCATCTTAGGATTGAAAGATGGAGATCAGGACGCAACATCTAAATGCCTTTCTTTAATACTCCGGGTAAGTCAACTTGGATCCGGGTTAATATTACGATTGGGTAAGAAGATAAGTGTATTACTTTGTTATGTTCTTTCCGCACTCTTGGGATAATCTGGTTGTAGCAATAGGTGTACCACTCAATCTACATTGAAGTATATGTAGGACAATGCATCCTTGTTATCCAAGAAAGATGAGGTGAAAAGCATGGATGGTCACAACACGATGCTTTATTTGTAAGAGGGATGCATTCCAAGACAGAACCCGTAAGCCCTCGTGATGGAGATCTAAATCTATAGGAAAATATTTAAGGAAAAAAAAAACTAAGTCCCCAGGAAAATATTTGAGGAAATGCTGGAAGTGTGGTAAAATAGGGCATTATAAGAAAGATTGCAAGTCTAAGAAGGTTGAAAAACCAAAGGGATCTGATAGTACATCTTCCACGGAGGTGAAAACCTCCACTGAAGAACGAGGTGATGTTTACCTAGAATCTACAAGTACACATGCAGACCATGGAGTATGGTTGATCGACTCAGGTGCATCATACCATATGACTCCTCACAGGGAGTGGTTCTCTGAATATGAAAAATATGATGGCGGTGATGTATTCCTAGGAGATGACTCGACAACAAAAATCTTGGGACGTGGAAGGGTTAAGTTGTTGCTAAATGATGGAAGGATTAGAACTCTTCCCGGGGTTCTACACATTCCAAAACTAGCCAGGAGCCTCATATCTGTAAGCAAGTTGAGTGATGCAGGAGTGAAAACTGTATTTGAAAAGGACACTTGCAAGATGGTACGAGGAACAATGGTGTTGATGAGGGGAGTTCGTTGTGGAACTCTATACAAGTTGTTGGGAAGAACTTATACTAATGGGTGTAACAGTTTTGTTGTCCTTGAGCAGAAAAATGAAGGAGACAAGACCAATACTGTCCCAGAAAAGAAGACCATGCTGTGGCATATTGGAGAAAAGGGCCTTCAAACACTACACGGTAACGGTATGATTGAAGGTATGTCTAATTGCACTCTGGATTTTTATTTATGTGAAAATTGCATATATGGTAAACATAATCGAGTGCGTTGTAAGAAAGATAATCACATATCTGTGTCCCAGCTAAGGTTGCAAACACCTGAGTCCTGCAACCACCCCTGCCTCTACCTCGGGTGAGACTTCATCTGCCTCATAGGTGTTGCCGAAAGGGCTGGTAGTTAGGGCTTTGTTGGTGCACTCTTGAGCGTTGAACCCTGGGTCCGCCCTTGTGCCAAAAATCTTAGCGTAGAGGATCAGTCGTCGTTTGATAACGAGAAGGTGCACAAGCTTTAGCATTGTGTATATGCAAGAGAGTGGACTATTGACGTCCTAAAGTATAGAAATCATTTGGGAGGATGCATGGTGGAAATCCATCCATTTTGGGTGAAGATGCTCCAGGAGGAATGTGCACATAGAAGTTTGAGACTTCTGAATCTTGAATAGCCAAATAGCCGAGGGTCGTCGATCTGCGAGGAGACAATTGTCAAAAAATTTGAGTTTTCGGGTGAAAGTACTCTGGGAGGAATGAGTACACAAGAGTGGAAAATCTCAAAACCTGAAGACCTGAAGCAGATAGAGGCTATCAGATGAAGGGGGAGACAAGTTTCAAGAGATCATTAATTTCGGTGAAATCACTTTGAGAGAATGCAAAGTAGAAGGGTTCGAGATCACTGAAGCTTGAATAGCTGAAGAAAATGATATCCGTCGATCTAGAAGAGGAAAGGTGTCACCAGATCGTCGGCTTCGAAGGATTGCACTCCGGGGTTTTTATGGAAAGAAGTTTATGAAATTTTCGAAGCGTCGAAGGCCGAAATGATTAAGGTTCGTTGATCCCAAAGGAAGAACGCGGGTCTTTGATCTACGAAGGGATACGTGGAGAATGAAGACTCACTCTGTTAGACAACCATTGAGTAGCTGTTGGATCAAGAGAGGACAAGTGTTAGAAGATCTAGCACTCCAGAGGATTTCACTTCAGAGATTTGCGTTTTTTGAAATTTGAGAACATCGAAGGCCAAAGTCCCGGAAACGACGAGAGCCATCGATGTGAAGGAGGACACGCGATGCTAGATCTAGGACTCCAGAGGAAAGGGGAGGAAAGATAGGTCTGAAGACCCGGAGAAGATCTTGGTCGTTGATCGAGGAAGGAGTCATAGGACCATTGATCTGGTTGAGGAGGCCAAAATCCCAAAGCGGGAGCAGAGCCATCGATTAGAAGGACGCATGGCGAGAGATCAAGCCATTTTTGAGAAATATCTCCGGAAGAAAGGAAGGTTTGAAAATCGAAAGTCCCGAAGGCCGGATTCGAGGAGGATATCGTGGCCGCAGATTCAGGGAGACGGGTGGCCATAGATCATTAACTCCGGAGGATTGGAGTATGGAGGTAGCGAGGGTTTGAGACTTCAAAGTCCCGAAGTCCTGAATCATGAATAGATCTCGTCTGTTGATCCAAAGGAAGTGGATCTGGTCCACATGATTTTGAGAGGTCAGGTCTGAACCGTCGATCCAGAAGTACCATCAATATCAGGAGATCGATGGTCTCGAAAAATTTTGAGGGATTGAAGGTGCGTGAGCTTTAACAAGTAATCACGTGGTCACGAAAGAACGTAGCCGGAGGACACATGCAATGAAGGATATTAGAAAAAGGAGCTTGCAGAGCACGAGGAGTTGAGATTTCTCAAGGCCGTAAACCCAAAGAGGATGAGGGCCATCGATCTGATAAGGGAAATCGATGATAGGGAATCATATCGGGGAGCAGAGGTGGAATTAGTGAACGTGGAATTTCACAGGATGAAATGAACTGGAGTCGTTGATCTCGACGGGATAGGAGATCAATGGGCACGATCAAAGGGAGATCGAGCGAGAACTTTCAGATATCGGGGACAAGGCTCTTCCATAAAGGGTGAGCATGTTGGCGGCTCGATATTGTTGTGAATCGTCAATCAATGGGTGGATTGATATTGGTCAAATCCTGACCATGGAAATTCGGCGGGTCTGACAGGACTTGTAAGAAGGAGGAAAAAAGGGCTTGTGTAGATTTTTTCTAGGTTCGATTAGGAGCATGAAGAGTCGATCCGACTCAGTAGAAGTAAATATCCAGAGATCGGGAGGTCGCGAAGCCCTACCGGGGAGTAGGGGGGCTGCATCAATAGCCCTTGCCATCTGCTGAACTGATCTATTTTGGCATTCTGCAACTCCATTTTGTTGAGGAGTACCTGGAATAATATATTCTCTTTTAATTCCATGTCTGTCACATAATTCTTTGAAATTTCTTGACAAAGATTCTCCTCCCCTGTCTAGGCGAATTTCTTTTAACTTCCTTCCTATTTGATTCTCAGCTAATGCCTTAAACGTTTTGAACTTCTAAAATGCATCAGTTTTTTCTCTCAAAAAGGAAACCCACGTAAGTCTGGAAGAGTCATCAATGACCAACATAAAGTAATGTTTTCCTCCGATTCCTTCCTTTCACGATGGTCCACACAGATCCATATGAATAATTTGAAGTGGTTTCTCTGAAGATGTGAAAATCTTCAATTTGAATTGAGCACGAGTCAACTTCCCCATTTGGCAGGATTCACATACAGAGTTATGAGGCTTAGATATTCTTGGAAGATCTTTCACAACACCTTCATTATTCAGCTTGACAATATGATCAAAATTCAGGTGTCCAAGCCTTATGTTCCATAACCAAATTTCATCAAATTTTCTTAAATGACATTCCTCCTTATCTTCCTTCAGAACATAGAAATTGTTTTCAGTTCTAACCCCTTTTGCATTCAGCTCTCCTATGTTCATTGTTTTTATTTTACAACCTTTGGTAGTGAAAGTGACTTCACATCCTCTGTCACACACCTGATTGACACTAAGAATATTATTCTTTAATCCATAAAAAAATAATACATCTTGAGCTTTGCCTCTTCCATTACTTAAGCTTACTAGACCTTTACCTCTGATCTTTCCTAGAGCATCATTTCCAAAAGTCACATTTCCTGATCTACTTTCTTTGAGTGATAGGAACTTACTTTTTTCACCTGTCATATGACTAGAGCATCTGCTATCAATATACCAGGGGTTCTTTTGTCTCTGAGCTGACAACACTAATCTACTCTTGTTATCTTCTTCCTTCTTCCAAACCTTGACATTTTCAACTCTATGATTTGAATCTGGCTTATAGTTCTTTAGGTGTCAGTCTGCAACTTTATATCCATAATTATGGCGGATGTAACATTCTGGATCATTGAATAAAGGATCATAACGATTGTTATTCTTAATTTGCGTCTTTTTCCCAACCATCACATGATTTGCAGTCTGTGGTTGTTTGTTACTTGGCTGTCTCATTCTTTGTTGTGGCATATATTTATTCCTTGGGTGTCTTGATTGCTCATGTGTAAATATTAAAGAACAATTTACAGCTTTGTGGCCAAATTTAGAACAGTAAAAACAATATCCATAGAAAAAATCTTTGTACCTGGAAAATAGTTGTCTTCTTTGAGCAGGTCGATTTCTTCCATGTTGATGATTTCCTTGAGCATAGGGTGTATTATTTATTTGTTCTACAAATTCATTTTCTTCACTCCTCCTTGGCGGCTGATTATCTTCCTTTATTTCTACAGGTTTGTTGTTGTCAATGGTTGTGGATTAGACAAACTTGATGGATTCTTTGTTGCTTGGCTGACCACTACTTGATCCCTCTTCATAACCTAAACCAAATTTAAACTTTGGATTCCTTTGTTGATTTAGAGTGGTGGCTAATCCTTCTAAGGCTTTAATACTTGTTAGATTCCGATGATATAAGGCCTGAAATTTCTCTAGATCGTTTTTGATAGACACTACTTCAACTTCCAATTTTTCACCTTTTGTTTTGGCTTCCTTCAATTGTTGTTTGAGGATGTCTTCAATCTTCTTAGATTCTTCTAACTTAACCTTCAATAGAACAATTTCTTCAGATGGTTCATTGCATGTTTTCCCATACCTGAGCAGTAACTGTTTTTCTTTTCTTTTCTTTTCTCCGAGTCTATCAATCTCTTCCACAACACTGATAAGTTCTCCTTCAAGATCTACTACTTCTTCACAATCAATGAAATCACTTCCTGTATCTTCAATGTTTATGTCTTCTAAAGCTATTAGCGTGAGATCATTTATTTTACTTTCAATAGAAGAGTCATTGTTTTCATCATCTGAAGGATTGTCATCATTGTTTACACAAAGACTTTTCTTCTTAAAATTATTCTCTTTATAGACCTTTTCGTGTTTGTGCTTCTCTTCATCGTCATATGTATGATCCTTTATTTTGTGAGGACACTTAGTTGCAAAATGACCTATATTACCACAGTTGAAACATTTGAAGGGAAACTTACCTTTGTATTTGCCTGATCCTTTCGTCAGTCTTCTCAAAAAATTTGCTTCAATCTCATCTGTATTGGAGTCTGTGTTTTTCTCTGCTTTAAAGGATGCCTCTCTTGTAGTGAATTTGCCTTTGGTGATTCTCATTTCATAAGAAGTTAGGGTTCCAAGAAGTTGATCTAGTGTCAACGTTTTGAGATCATTTATTTCCTCTATAGCAGAGACCTTTGAGTTAAATCTATGAGGAAGAGATCTTAATATTTTCTGTACTAGAAAAGATTCATCTATCATTTCCCCTAGACCTTTCATAGTGTTGACAAGTTATTCTATACTTAATAAGTACTTAATGATAGCTTCGTCTTCATCCATCTTTAACTGCGCAAATTTCAGTCTATGAGTCTGAATTTTTTCTTCTTTCACCTTTTCATTACCTTCATAACTACTTATCAGCTTGTCCCACATAAATTTTGCTGAATCACAGTGCATCACTTTGACAAATTGGGATTTTGCAAGTCCACTGAGGATGTCATTCATTGATTTTTCATTCAAGCTAAACTCCAACTTATCATATTTTGAGGCCAAGACTACAGGATTTAGATATCCAGTTTCAACGACATCCCAAACATCAACACCCAAAGACATTAAATATGTTCTCATCGTTATTTTCCATAAGGCAAAGTTAGTTCCATAAAACAAATGGGCTCTATTAGTTGAATTTCCTTCATGACTAGTCATGTTCAAGATTATGGATCTACCTTTGATCAAAGGCACAGACTCTGATACCAATTGTTGGAAAAATAATTGAGAGGGGGGGATGAATCGGTAATATATATAAGATTGAAACTTTTCTTGTTCTTTTTTGAATCTTTCTAGATTATTATTTAATGTGTTGCTCATAACTGAACATGCATAGATATACAATAATTGATCAATCACACAAAATACACAAAGACACTGATTTTCATGAGGAAACCCATAAAGGGAGAAAACCTCTTCTTCTTAGGATGTCAATCAAGCTCCAACTTTCATGTACACCACAATCTTTGAGCACCAATCTCAAATATGGTGCTACAACATATGATAGCAAGCTACAACTTGCAGAGAGCACCAAATCTCATATTTCTCTAGCACCAACTAGATGGAAGCACCAACTCCCAGGTTTCTCTAGAAATAACTAGATGGAAGCACCAACTCCTAGTATTCAAGCACCAACCTGAATAACAGAGGACCACAGTCCTCCCTAGCACCATCCTACCACCCTGATTATACATTTTTTTTTTATTAAACCCTTGCAACAATACATATATTTCAATACCTACCACTTCTTCTTTGTTCTACAATTATGCTCTGCTTCTTTAGGTTCATACTTGGCTCCACTTCTTGTCTCTTCTGTTCAACTTTTTTTCCGCCTTTTCTGCTCTTTTCTCCATCTGCATTCTATGTGCTGCTCCTCTTCTATGCTCTTCAAATACTGGTCATTATCGCCATCTACCTGTAAATGTGTTTGACCTGCATAGAATAGATCTAGCTAAACAACGATACACACATTTTCATTGAGAATAGAAGAAAGAAGAAGAAGGAGAGAAAGAA
>SNQJ01S0005308.1:48095-67940 GCA_010110895.2 Picea sitchensis
AATAATGAATAATTTACACATGATATACTTTGTATAACTCAATGAGTTCGACTTGAGGTGAACCAATGCGCCATAGTGGTGGTCTAGAGTGATATGGACACACACCAACAATTACAGGAGTGAACTTCCACCTATTCTAGTCTCTCAGACAATTACGGGAGTGAACTGCCACCTAGTTGAGTTAACTAGTCAACTAGTCTTCAGTTAACTGACTGAACATAGAGTAGTGAGGAGTTAACTCAGGGAATCAAGGCTAATGCGCAACTCTGGTGATGATACCAAGGCAAGCTCGAATTATCATGGTGATGATCCCAATGCAACATCTAAACTCAACTCAACTAGTCAAACTGAAGTGTCAACTAAAAGAGAATATTCTACAGGTGGAATATTCTCCCCTAAAATATAGGAGACTAGATAATGACTAATTATGAATAATAAACAAGGAATAACCTTAGGAAAAATAAATCCTAGGTGTGTGTGAAGTAACTCCAACACTACCCGCATGCATAACTATGAAAAAAACACTCTCTTTTTTGTTCTGCATATTTTATCACACCAATTCCTCTGCCAGATAATCCTGACAACTCTTTGTCTTCTTTGGTGGTTATGCTAAGTTTGCTCATCATCAATGGTTGTTATCCTAAGATTCTTTGGATTCTCTGGAAATGTGACCCTTCATCTTCTCTATTACAGTTGAGCTTCTCTGACAGTTACACGAGGTCTTCTTTGTCAGTTACAGGAGGTCCTCACAAAGAAGCTCCTTGCGAACTTCACCCACGCGAACTAGCATCGGATGCTAGTTTCCTCTCCACGTGACCACTGGCTATGAACACTCGCCAACCAAGAAGGCACTTCACAAATTTGCACATAGGATATTCTGTTGTGAGTCACCTTGATTCTCCCAACTCCCGATCTCTGAAGTGGAGCCCAGCGATGCTATCTCCTTCCCTTATTCTCTACTGATGTGACCACTGGCTGTGACCACACGCCAACCAAAAAGGTGCTTCACGACTTTGTGTTTCACAATATCATGAGTTATCTCTCCTCCATTCTTCAAAGTCTGAACTCCTGAACTCTGAACCAGATCAACGGTCCACAACCCTCTGTGATCCGACGATCCAGAATTACTTCGCGACTTCGTGCTTGACGATGTCTACGGGCTACTCGACGCAGTTCTTCTGATTCATGATTCTGTGAATCTACTTATCTGCTGCCATGTGTCCTTCCCAACACCAATGGATAGGATTTCCTCATGATTTCAAAATTCACAGGTTTTTCGCTTCTCCTGTACACTCTAAAGGAATTAAAGCCCGTGCACTTACCTCTGGATCCAATGATGTTTGGTCCACGCGCTCATATCTAAAGCCTAAGATATGTTCTTCTCCTAAGATCTAATCCGGTCCACGTGCTTGTTCCTCCTATCTGGACTCTAATCCAACGGTTAAGATTCTTCACAGTGCTCGATCTGATGGCCAATGTCGCTCCTCCTCCTGAGCTTACGATTTCTTCTGACTTAGAAGATTTTCTAAGTATTCAAAGGTTTCGGCCTTCGAACCTTCTCCTGTGAAACTGATTGAAAGGTCTCGTCTTCTCTTTTCCTCCTGAGCTTTTTCTTCATAGAGGAGGAATTTCGGTGCTGGCATCACTGCTTTCTTGTTTTCCATCGTCGTTGTTGTTCTTGCCATCAATGACAAGCACACTCTTCCTGTAAACATGCCAACATAGACAATCTAGTTTACGAAGTTATCATTCAATTTTAGAGCACCTAATTACCCTTAGTATTATAATTGAGGATTTTCAAAACAACAAGGTTAATTTCCTTTGTTGTTTTGTCAATTTTAGAAAATCTATTGACACAGCTCCAAGAAATAACCTTTGAAAGAGGCTTGAAGATATTGGTGTTCCTTTTGGGTTGATGATTGTAGTAATAAGGTTGTATGACAAGGTCAGTAATTATTTTAGAAACAATGAGGATTAGTTAAAGAAAATCAATTCTAATATAGAGGTTAAGCAAGGATTGTCCTTTGTTGCCTACTATTTTTGTCTTTACAATGACAAGTTAGAGCATTGCCTAGAAGGAGGTTGTGCAAGAGTGACGTTGGAAATATTGGTCATCCTCCTCCTTCTATATGCATATGATATTATCCTTTTAGCAACATGCCCCTCTAACCTTAATAAGCATATTAAAATTTTCAAAGATTTGCATGCCAACTCAAGGATGCTCGTAAATACAGATAAAATAAAGGTAATGGTCATTAAAATGAAACAAATCACATACCCTAATTTTTACATGATAGTAGCAACTTGGAAGAAGTCCATTTTACAAGTATTTCATAAATTGATTTTCATCACAAGCTGAATTGGAATTGTAGAGTTAAAATTGGAGGTTGGAAAGCATATTTTGGTCTTGAGAACTATTCTAAAGTTGTAGAATATTGGTTTTAAGAAAAAAATAAGGTCCTCTTCAATACCTTGGTTACCTCAATGATTATGTACCATTGTGTGTTCTAGGGTTAGTATCTCCAGAGAAATTTGCTGGAAAATCTATCAAATCTCAAAATGATTTATAATAAAATGTTAAATCTTGAAACATTTGATAATATAAAACGTTAAAATCAAGTGAAATACCCCTTATTCTTTCCTCCTTTTAGAAGTTGGGCTTATTTTCATTGGGAGCAAGGCTATGATAAGGTACTTAGTGTGCAAAAACAAGATAATTAGCATGAAGAATGAGAGGCTTCCCATCATTACTTCAAACATCACTAAAATTATCATATCTTGGGTTTTAAAGATCATAATTTGGTTCTAGTAGTTGTAAGGTATTTGGAGGCCATCACATCACAAGAATATCGTGGATGGTTTTTTCACTCCTTAGAAGTGGATAATTGTAAAGTTTTGACTTGTTTGAACTTGAAGGTTATCCTAAATCAAGGTTATTTAGGCATGATATGGTTTCGATGCAAGAACATGTGGTGCTAAATGGGGACAACTATGGAATGTGGGCACGATACATGGAGACTTTGTTGAAGATAAAAGTGTTGTGGTAGTTCATATAGATTTTCATTCTTGATCCTAAAGATGAACATAAGACGTTCATAGCCAATGGGAATAAGGATGAACTATAGGTGTTATGAGGATCTACATTTCAAGAGAGAATTGATTAGACATAGTATAATGATGACCTAACTCTGATCACCCAAGGTGTCCCACAATTGGTTAGATAATCCACCATTCATGGCGTTCTAATTAATTGGTTACAATGAACCCAGTTGAAGCCACTTTAATCAATTTGATCTATCCATTTGAAACCCCTCTTAGTGTTGGAACATCAAGTCTTGATAGTTCATCACACTTGTGCTAGAATCAGTTGATCATATGGTTGACCTAGATATGGAAATAATCAGTCAAGCGATTGCCCTAATCTCTACATTAGTCGATCGAGTAGTCGACAAGTTTGTCAGTCAAAAAATCAACCAATAGCTCAAGATAGTCAATTGGGGGATCAACCAGCCGCGAAATTGAATATGAGTTGGACACATGGGTGGTTAGGTTGAGCATCCTTGTCGAGCTGACTTGAAAATGTGGACTTTATGGAGTCATCTTTAACAACCGACGATTATATGTGGACAAGATACTCCCGATTTCAAGAAAGTTAGTTAAATATTGAAGCTATAAATAAAAGACCCAATGGGTCATTATCATCATGGTGATATTTTTGTTGTGTACAATACGTCCAATATGCATTGTGATGTTTTGATCATAGTGCATTGTGCTTAAGTGTTCTAAAAATTTCTTTAGACACCACCTTTTTTGTCTTTGAAATCTTATTTCCTCTTCGATTATTTGAAGTATTATTTGTCTGTTTCATATGAGGTTACACCCAATCCTGAACACTTAGTGGGTTGGTCAACTGCTCAGTGGATCTACTGATTTCCACCAAGTGACATCCAAGAATCGGTGTTAATCACAAATTCCAACATGGCTCACCAACATATGTATTCAACTACTACTATTATAGTGAGCCAATGAGCCTACACTCGACCGGGCAAACACTTTTTTCTCTTTTTGATGCTCTGACATAAATAAAAACACACCATTTTAATTCTTTCACTATTGTGATATATAAAACAAAAATACAATAGAAAAGGCAAATTGTAACACAATATTTACCCTAGGAAACTTGATGTGGTAATACCAAACAAGAAATGAAGGATTATGCATTTTCTTTTTATATTATGGAGATTACAATATAGGTTACAAAGTGGCCAAAGTTGGGTGTGAAGCTATAATACATTAGTTCTATACAAAAATTTTCTCTTTCTATCTTGTATATGTTAGTATCTCCCCGCACTCACTTCTCATACTATGGAAGAACAATGACGACTAAAGAAGGTGAACCATTTTCTCTCCTTCTACAAGGTTTTTGATAGATAGAATTAGGGTTAGGTTTAGGCTTTAAAAACCCTCTTGTATTTTTCATGATGCTTCGAGAAGTCTATATGGATTCCCACACACTATGAAATCCATATGCCAAGGTGAATCATGGTGCATTAGCATGGCCACCATTGGAAACTACGAGTAGTAATTGGACCACTACCTTATTAGGAGTATAAATTTCACATGTGTAATCCATTTGAAAGATATTGACCCATAGAATACAATGAATACCTCCAATACTTGTGTCCTTGGGACTAGAGATCCCAAATTCCATACAACAAAGGATATATAGTTTTTACCTGTAAGTGTGATTTTAAGGATATACCCCAAATTGTCCATTCTACGTCCCAAATTCTATCTTCCCTATTAAATAACATCAATAAATACATATAGAGACTATGTAGGTCCATTTTGGGAGGCTTTTGGTGTCCAAAATATTTATTTTTCAAAAAACAAGGAAACAATTCCTCAACCTTCTCCATGGAATACAATTTGGCCTTAGTTGGTAGATGTCCCTTCTATATCACCTACTAAAGTTCTTATTGACCCCTCCTAATAATTTTGATCTTCTTATGTAGATGATATCCTCTAGTAAGTTTTCTTATGCATATGATGCCAAATCTTCTATGGAAGGTAGGACTTGGCCCTCTTCATCCTCATCAAGCATTGATGGCTCATAATGTTTCAGATTTCTATATTTAGTAATGAGTAAATGTGCATATAAGGTTAAGGTTGAAAACTAAGTCTATAAGCATTTTTGCATACCTTATCTAGTACCTCAAAATGTTCATATCATAGGGCCCTGATTTTTTTGTGTGGTCGCTATAAGCTTTCCTTATTAAGGTGCAACCAAACTCTCTCCTACTTTTATAGTATTTTCAACCTTGTGTTGATTGTGTTTGGCCTTATACTTCTCTTGATATTTCTTTAGCTTATCACCTATAGTTGGATTTTCCTCATCCTATTTATGAACTTATTTTTCTTGAATGCATCGCCTTAGGCCGATGCCCCTACTTTAGGATACCCATATACAATTTCAAATGGTTATGGTGGAAAACATCCAAAAATAGATTTCAAAAGGAGACTTACGTCTGGTGGAAGGACAATTCTATTATACAAATGGTGTATGTTGATTAAGTTTTCATCCCATGTCATTGGATGCTTATGATTGTAGCCTCTCAGAAGTTGAACCAAATTCCTATTAGCCACCTCTATCTACCCATCGATTTGTGGGTGGAAGGAAGTGGATATCTTCGATTTAGTATCAAACTTCTCCACATGAAATCGAAAATTTATTGAGAAATTTGGTATCTCTATTGGAAGTGTTTCTCCTTGGAACCCTAAAGTGCACCTAGATCCTTTCAAAGAATAAGATTCCATATTCTTATCCTCTGAATGTCTTGTCACAAGCAATCATAATTCAAATCTTATTGAATATGTCAACTACGAAATATAGGTAGTCATGTCATGTTCTTGTCCTTGACAAACCCCCAACAAAGTTTAAGGATATACTTTACCATGGCCTTGTAGGGACTGGAAGTGGATTGTATAGTCCTTGCTTCCTATTATTATGCTTATTGGTACAACATAATATATAACCTTTGATAATCCTAGCTACTTATTCTTACATCTTGGGCCACTACACATACCTTGAAAAGTTAGCCATAAAATTGTAACACTGAAATGCCTAACAACCTTGGAGGTATGAGTCTCCCTTATCAGTTCTACTCCTTCTTCCTTTGGCACACAAAGCTTCCCTGTCTTGTAGAGTAATCCATCTTGGAGATGACAATAAACATTTTCTTGTTCATGTTGACCCAAAAATTATTGATACAGCCTCTTGAATTCCTCATATTCTACATACATCCATCTATATGTTTAGTGGATGAATGGCTCCTATAGCTATGATTTTTGGTGTTGTTAGTCTTGATAATAGGTCAATGAACTTGATGGTGATACTTATTATATTTAATCACTAGTTGAAATTGTTGCATAAATCCCATCCATTTAAAATGTCTTTCTTGATGGAGTTTACACTGGTTCCTTACCCAATAATTATCATTCCCACTTTATCCTTGCCTACACCAAAACATAGAGTTCCTTATCATATGTAGGGTAGTTTAGTACAATGCCATGGCATAGCTCTGAGTGGTGGATGAATAGTATTCCCCTAACATTAACACTACACCAACAACATAGCTTCGAGTCACAGTAAACCAATCTTCCCCCTTGCATTAACACTGCACCTAGAGAATATCCAATACCATTAATTTACACTTCATATGACTTTTCTAAGATAGTAGTTCTAGGACCAGGGCTTGACTAATATTTTACTTCAGTTCTTCAAATGCTTTTTGTTGATTCCTAACCCATTGGAAAATCTTAACACTTGCTATTATAACATGAAGCAATATTGTTATAGTTATAATTAGTGCTATGAACATTCTCAAATATTAGGTAACACCCACAAAACTCCTAACTTATATGCCATTAGTAGGAGTGGACCATTTAAGGATGTCATCTACTTTGTGAGATCAATGTTCAAATCATTTCCACCAATCACATCCCCTAAGTACACTAGGGAATTCCTAACAAACCAACACTTCTTTATGTTTTATAGTAGTCAATGTCTCAGTGTCTCTAACACATTAGAAAACAAAAAATATCGGTATCCACATACTCATAAAAAATAAATATAATATCAATTCACAATTAAAATAAAAAGATATATATACAATTTAGGAAACATAAATACAATTACGAAATAGATCCATATTAAATTCTACATCCTAATATTAAAGATATTGTAAGCTACTTTATTAAACAGAAGAAAATAATAAAAAACAACCAAAATTTTGCTCTAGAAGTGTGTTGGACACGTAATCCTTCATGCACATGTTACTTGTAACATATTGTAAATATGAATAGTCGTAGGTGATAGGAAACATCTTCAGTTATAAAAGACAAAGAGTCATTTATTGTGTATATATTCACCTATCTAGTTAATGAAAATAAAACAACGTGGAGTTATCTTTTTTGCCCACTCATGGCCTGATAGTGGTATCAGAGCTAAACCAAAGCCATGAAGAGATTACCTGACGTTCTATAATGCCTCTGTTGCTTTCTTGTCTCTCTGCCTTTCATGCCTTGAGTTATTTTGTCTTTATTCTATATTTTCTATTTTGTCTGACACATTGATAGATTCACGGCCTCTGCAAGTAACACTCCATATCCTCCACACATCCCAAGTGAGTAGTGTACAAAACCCTACCTATGCCTTCACTCATTCCTCAACGAAGACAATCTAATTATTCCTTATTCTGAAATCCTAATTTTCACGCCATTTCCCCAAAACCCTAATTGCTACATCTCATGCCACTCTTTCACCTCATGACGCTGGTATTCTCTCATACTACTAACGCATTGACAATATCTACGTCTAGTTGCTCAGGTCAGTTGGTAGCAACATCCATGACCTGATAAATATTTTTGTTGAGAAGACTGCGACCTAGTATTCGTTGTTGTTGAGGTTTAATCTAAATTTTGATGTACATTAGGTATTTTTCACCACTTGCTCGACTACAGATTACAGTGATATCTATTTCACTCTAACCCCTTCATTATTGTATATCGCTGGTACATCCATTCATTGCTCTGTATATCCACTGGTATATCTCCCTTCCGTTGACTCTTAAAATCGTCATGAAGTCACCAATCTACAAAGAATTGCAAGGCACACATATTTTTGCATATATATATATATATTACAAAGTAAACTAATAAGTGGGAGCCCCTATAGTGTTTTTTTATTTTTAAATTTCAAAGAGGATCTCATTTAAAAAAATTACTTGAAGGCTGATATGAATGGGAGGCGTGCATTTTGTTGATACAACATAAGATTGACATATTTCTTCTTAGTACAGGGTTCTTAATTTCTACGTTTGCAGGTCTGTGGTTTCAAATAAAAAAAGTGGTTATCCTATCTATTTGTTATGCCATTCCATACATACATTTGATGAGTTTGTTTCATTACTCCTTGACAAATGTGATGCAATTTATTAAAAAAAAAAGGAGATGTTCAATTTTTATAAGTATACGGTGTACCTATCATAAGCACACAATTGATTATATATTAGTTCCAACACATATCATATAAGTTACATGATAGGAATGGTATCAGCCTTCCTGTTGTAACTGCAATGAAATTGAAAGTTTTATATAGTAAAGGTTTGGAGGTTTTAATGTAAATGGGATATATAATGCGCCTAGACTGCAAACTATTCAAAAGTGTTATAGACATTTAATGAGAAAAGGGGCAACATATATGGCATGTGAAGATTGTGTGACATGTAATACACTTGGAAATCATCCGACGCTTGAGGTTTTGAGGTGGTGATGTTTGGGATTTGTAAAAAATTAGTGGTGGTCGCCACCCTACTGTGACGTGACTAAAAATTAATGCATTTTGCTTGTTTTGGGTTACCACCTCGGGGGTTTGGAATTTAATTCATTTTTAGTTTGAGGAAGGGTTTGGACACTGGGTTGTAACTGCTACAACTGTCTCGAAACACAAATAAATACCACACAATTCTAGGTACCAATGTTTCGACTCCCTTTCGTGTAATGTTGTTCTTTGATAAATAATTTACTCGTGGCTTTGTGAATGATGTGTTGTGCTTGTCAATTTGATTGTTTTCATGTTATAACTCTGGAAATGTGAAGAATGGCACTCCCGGTTGAATGAAAATATATGAGTTTTTACAGTCTTAATAGTTGAAGTCGAAAATTAGTTTGATGAAGAAAAACACTTTATGGTTGGTAAGCTTTATGCATTTTATTTCCACCTATTATCTCTTTGTTTGGGATATGAATATTTTGACTTCTCTGTTTTGTAGCTCACCGTTTAGTTGTTTTCAACCATTAGAGTTGTATCTTCATCATGGGTTTGTTTATTTGGGTTTTACACCCCACGACCTCATGCATAGAGTCGACAACAATGGTTTTTGATTCATTTTGAGTTGGGTTTTGTATTCCTTGCATGCATTGTGCTAGCTCAAAACAATAATGCTCCTGGTTAATGAAGACACACACGAATTTGAGTTATATTTATTGAATGATAAATGGGTTTCAACCATTGGTTGTCCTACTCTGCGCGATTTTGTTTTTCATCTACAAGGTCCAATAATACTAGTCTTGTGTTATATACATTGCTTTTCACTTTCTAAAGCTTGGTCTTATCGCCTATGAATCAAGTTGTTTCATTATGGTTGCATGCAAGGGGTTTCATGTAGACTATGGGTTATCAACTCATTGAAAAATCGAGAGACCCACAGACATATGCAGAACACTCGACGAATGAGGTCGAGAAAACAAGTTCGATTACGAATTGGGTTTATAATCCTTGCATGAGTTGATCCAAACTCAACTGAATTTAAAAGATAGGATTTTCGGCTTTAAGCCCTTGACGTGTTTATGGCTCATTTCTGTCATGATGTTTCGATGCATGCGATACACATTTGGATTAATGGTTTGGATAGACTAGATGTTGTTGCAAACTTAATTTTCCCAGTTTCAATTTGGATCTTTCTTGGTGGATTAATCTTGGGTTATGATAAAGTGGCATTTCAGAACTTTTGGTTTTATGATGAAGTTAGCATAGTGATTGGTCTATGATAGGATTGATGCTGACGATTTTCACCGTGTATTTAAAAAAATCGCGGAAGATCAATGGTCTTGAAAAAAAAATGAACAAAAGAAAATAAGCATTTTTAATATACAACTAGGTATCAAAAGAATTTTTAATTGGGACATTGCGTTGGTTAAATGAAGAATTTGGTTATTACATGGTAAAATATGAAGAGATGCAGATTGATACATGTTTAAAACTCTATGATTGCATGTAATTATAATCTTTCTCAAATAATACAGACTATTATAGACTCTGTAATTAATGCATGTTCATTTTACATTCCCCTATCATAAGTAACACTTTTCCCTCATTACAATCCCAATTCATTTTCCCAAATTTCCTTTTACTCCCATGCTTAATTATAGTTATGTAATTGCACAACTAAATTGATCAAAAGAGAGATATTAACTTGTTCAAAATTAACTCTATTTTCTATCTGGAGTAATATGATTGAGAGTTAATGAGGTGTTTTAAAAGTTGGCCATGGAAGAGAACAATCCATTTTACATGCCTGTCATACTTACCATTTTTCGCTCATTACAAATCCCATAATTTAATCCCAAAACCCTTTCAAAATCCCTGTTCTAAGTGATTACTATCTTTGAGAACATCATTGCATGATGATTTCTTGCATGTGTATTATATATATTGATGGTGGAATCGACAACTTAGCCAGTTCTCATACTCGTGTGACATGGGGTCAATTCCCATCTACTACCACTATAACCTCCAAGTGCGTACACAAAGCTATTTCTTTTGAAATTTTTTAGATGAATGATTAGTTGAAATTTGGTTCTGACTTGTGTAAATATATATTAGTATGAGATTTTTTCAGCAGGGGAAGTCATGGTAGGAGAGGAAATAATAGAGGTAGAGGATTATGTGCTTGGAAAAGGGGTAATAAGAGGCTTCGATTTTCCATACATTTTGATGCAGATTCAAAAGAATTCACTAAGTTTCTGTAGACATGTTTCCTCAACTTGACTGGCCAACAAGCCTATAGACCTCCACTTATGCATGAGAACCCTTGTCCAAGTATCGATATTCCAATCCCAAACCATGTTTCTGCTCCTCTAGTTAGACCAGAACATGATGGATGGAAAAATGTTGTACATCCTCCTTCTGGACAGTCACATGGCTGGAAAAATATTGATCACCCTCAGTAGCCTCCTTTTCATGCCTGGAATATTTCTTCTCCCTTGCATCAACAACCTATATCTGAAGCCTCACATGTCCATCATGCCAAGGCCAAGATCAATGAACTTGAGGACAACATATTATTTTGACAACTCATACTTTTGACAGTTTATATTTTGGATATCCTTATATTTTTATGCTATATATTTTTCATAGATCTACATGATGATTAAATTTGGATGAATCTACATAATTTCTACATGGAGTGACAAGGGGATTCTTGTGAACTTTCCATCTTATGCGTTTTAAGGACATAGAGTGTATGTTGTGGCAAGCTGATATGTCTTGCATATAGGGTGGAAGTTACAAGGAGGAAGTGGTTCATTAATTGGTTTAAATGAAA
Source organism: Picea sitchensis (assembly GCA_010110895.2). Lineage (NCBI taxonomy): Eukaryota > Viridiplantae > Streptophyta > Pinopsida > Pinales > Pinaceae > Picea > Picea sitchensis. Next base: position 59,762 of record SNQJ01S0005308.1, read on the forward strand.
AAGGGGGTCCCCATTTATTATTTTTATTTAGTACCCTTATCATATTATTATTATTTATTATTAATTTACTTAATATCTCTCCTACTAACTAACTAGTTGTTAGTTAATAAATTAACTAAAAGTGGTTGAATGATTCAACTACCTTGGAGATATTTAAAGAAGCAAGTTGATCAAAGTAAGGGAGGAGAACACATTTCTCTGATAAGGTATGCTCTTACTTCCAACTGAGATTTAATTACTACATCATTCATCTATGATTTCTAAGCTAAGACACTTCTTGTGATAGCAGGGTCTGTTGAAGGTGACAAAAATCTAGGACCAAGAGGCATTGAATTATGATATGCTTCTAGGTTGATTGTTTGTTTGATAGTCTGCATACTTATTTTGGTTTATGGATTAGTTTCTCAGTACTAAATATGATTCTTGTGCATAGTCATAACAGAGTGCAAGTTTTAGTTGTTGACTTATCATTCTTGGTCTAATTTGAAGGCACCAATGGCATATGCATATGTTACCTTAGGTTGCTAGAATTACATTTGGTCCATACTTTGACAATATGAGAAGTGTATTGGCTGTTATAGAATGAATGAATAAAATCATTGATGGTTTTGCAACTCTCTTGGTCTCTCTTACTTTTATCATATTATGTGATTTTGCTTCTTGTTTAAATTATTATATTAAAAAAATCAGACTTCTTTATTTCAGTTTGAATTTGATAAACAAATTTAAAACAACAATTGGTCTTTAAGTCAAATAACTTGAAGGTTAATTGAAATTGAAATAAGGCTATATATTAGGGTGATAATCCCACCTATCTTGTTTTAGCCAAACACGATTCAAAAAAATGTTGTGAGGAGGACTTTCATTTGTTTTACCTAACATTTTATTTTTAGAGCATACTCGGGATGAATGACTCCATTTTCATTTCTCTGGTTTTCCTTTTTTGTACACTTGTAAATTTACTGTTTATATTCATTGCTTTACTTTCTATTTATTGTCTGTTTATAGCTTGTATACTTCTGTTCAGATTTTTCTCTTGACTCATGACTGTACCTACTCAAATACAACCCAACATAGGTCAAGGTCTAGAGGATCAAACCAACATTACCCTCACCTTGTACAATCTCATTCTTGAGACTAACAATAATCAGGCAAACCTAAATCATTCTTGGGAAGTTTTTTATGAAGAGGCTCGAATTAGGGAATAGTGGGAATCCTGTCAGAGGATGATTAGAATCCATCTTCGTCAATAATTTATTACCATGACTGTGCCTACGCTTGATCAACCCAACATTCTTGAAGGCCCCGTCAATTGAAACAATGTCTCATTTACTTTATTTCCAGAAATCCCCAGACATTCTTGTACTAGGGATGAGTTACACTGACACTGAGAAGTTATTGATGCTAAAATCCATCTCCAACAAGATTTGGATGACCAAAGGAGATGATCCCTCAATGAACCCCGACATTAGATCATCTTATGTCCTCTTCCTCATGTATATCTCAACAAATACAATGTCAATCACATGACTTTACTCTCATTCCCGAAGTAGGAAGAAGAATTTGAATTTGTTTTCTCCAAGGACAACAAATTGAACTCCATCGGTCTTTCTCTGATTCAGATAGTTCCTCGTCCTCTCCACTTCCCTACATATTCAAAATGTTGGGCACTAGTAGTGGAACAGGAAGCGGTGGTTCTGGAGGTGGAACCGATAGTTCATCTTCATCACAACCTTCTGCTTCAACTTCGATCGGGAGTATCTATCTAATATGGCTGGTTTCAGTTCAAGGAAGACATCAATGCTACTTCGTGGAATGTTTCTCCCCCCCTAAATCTCACACTTGAAGCCAATCCTTTGCCTAAGTTCAAAGATCATTTGACCAAGTTCTCAGGAAACCACACCATTTCTATGGATGAACATTTGATTGCTTTCTCAAATGCATGTCATAACATTGGCGCAAATGACAATGATACCTACATGCGCTTATTTTTCAACTCTTTAGAAGGAAAAGATGCGACTGATTTCTTTGATTTGCCTCCAAATATTTTGTCTACTTGGGATGAATTAGTCTACTGGTTTAAGTCCACTTTTGGACAACCCAAAATCCCAGCTGATCGATTAAAGGAGTATAATAATATTACATATAACAAAGGTGAAACCATTAGAGATTTCAATATTTGCTTCACAAAGTTATATAATCAAATACCTGAACTGATCAGACCACAAAATCAAGTTGTGTTCATGCATTACTACAATGCTTTACCCTGTGCCTATCATCACAAATTGGAAGAGAAAGCCATGGATAATATTGGAGCTTCCCTTCAGACTTGTTTGGAGTACGAAGAGCAGCTAAACAAAATTGGTCTTCCTAAAGAAGATTATGCCAAACATACGGATATGTCTATTGTTCTGCAGCTTATGCAAGAAATTAATAATCAAATGATTTATTTTGAGAGAAAGGGAATTACTCCTTCCGCCACTATTGAAACTTCCACTCAGGTTGCAACTAGGAATTTCACAAACACTAACTTTAAGCCAAAAGCTATATTTCCTAGAGCATGGTGTAATTTTTGAGAATAACATCACGAGGAAAGAACTTGTGAATCAAGAAAAATGTGAGGTATCGAATCTTTGGCAAGAAACCAGACACTACCATTGTTGTCTTAGATTGGGCCCCGCAGGATGATGTTGTGGTAGTTGATACCAAAAACACATCATATGCCAATAAGGGAAAAGATGATTCTTCCATGACTACTTTTTCCCCTAGCACATGCACTCAAAATAAAGGCTCACAAGTTGCTCACCCTTCTACCAATCATCAAGTCATCGCTCCTTCTTCAAAGTAAAATATTTTAAATCAGTTGAAAAACATAAAATCTGATGCTACTCTTTTGGATATGGTGACTGTACCAGAACAACAACATCTTAGAAATTTCATGGAAGATAAAACTTCCAACATATCCAACCTCATTGAAGATTACGATGAAGAAGAGTCTCATGTAAATAGGATAGGTGTAAATAAATTTAGAAGATATGTAAATTACCCCCCTTTATATATTTCTGTAAATATTTTAGACAAAATATCTCATTGCTGCCTCATTGATGGTGGATCAGGCCCAAGTGTCATGTCAAAGATCATTATGGAAGAGCTAGGCCTCTCTTGTACAAATGAAAATGCGAGAAACATGCTCTCCTATAATAATAAACAAGAATCTATGATTGATGAGATCAAATATGTAACCTTAGTACTTTGTGCACACCCAGAAATACGCACCACCTAAACATTTAGGTCATTAATATGCCTGTCAACAATTAGTCAATTATTTTCGGGAGAGACTGAAAAGCCTTAACATGTGGTTACTTGTCTTTAGATGGGTCCCATTTGTCTATCCATAAGGATGGGGATAACATTATTGTTCTTAGAGAAGATTGTATCTCAACTTACATCGAGAAAGTTTCTCGGCTTAATGTCAATTATGTTGAGGAAAGCCTAGGTGTCTATTCTATTTTCACAGAAGAATATGACGTGCCACATAAACAATTTGACTATGATGATGGATTGTGGCATATGCACTTTGATGGTGCATGCTCCAACTCGGGAAATGGAGCTGGTATTATCCTTTACTCACCATTAGGAAAAATCTATAATTTCTCCTTCACTTTAGAATTCCCTTGCACCAACACTGTTGTCTAGTTTGAAGCCCTATTGTTAGGTATTGAAAATGATTAAAATATGGGTTGTGGTCATGTTACCATTTTTGGTGAATCCGAGCTTATAGTTAATATTGTTAGAAAAATCTATAATCCCAATAATAAGCTGATGAAAAGATACACTCAAGTCGTTTGGTCCTTGATTTTAAATATGTTTTCTTTCAACATCACTCACATAAAAAGGGAGCTTGATACCATGGCTGAGAGGTTGGCATTTTTTGTTGCCTCTCCTACTCGACAACTTTTACCGCAACGATATGATTGCACTTTTATGTCTCTTTATCGTCCACATATACCCGACAATGTTGAATCATGGCAGGTTTTCAAAAATGGCGAGGATATCTATGTTTTCTTACAAAGTGAACTTCTTAAGCCTAAGGAAGTAATTTCTATGGAAGATGATAAGTTTCCAAAAGGATTGACTCCTCCTGAGATTTCATTTTCAATGAGTGATGTTGGTAAAAAGAAAAATAATATAGAAGAGGAGTCAAAGAGGAAAGTTGGAGATATTGTGTCTATGAACATTGGAACCTCAGATGATCCCAAGATTCTTAAAATAGGAGCCCAGTTTTCACAAGAGGAAAAATAAATATTCATGGATTTATTCTGTGAATTCAAGGACATCTTTTCTTGGTAATATGAGGATATTCGTGGTTTTGATCCAAACATCATCCAACATGCCATTCGTGTTAATCAAGGGACGAAACCGGTAAGGTAGATACAAAGGCCTATAAACCCTGCTCTTGAAGCTACTATCAGGAAGGAAGTAGAAAAGTTACTAAAAGCTCAAATCATCTTTTCAGTAAAATACTATGAATGGGTCTCAAATATGGTCCCTGTACAAAAGAAAACTAGTCAGTTCAGGCTATGTGTTGACTTTCATGCTTTGAATAGAGCTAGTGTTAAGGATAATTTTCCACCTCCTAATATGGAAATGATCCTACAGCAGGTGGTCGGGTCTCAAATAATGTCCCTACTATTAGAATATGAATGGATGTGCTCATTTGACCATTGACAATATCACTATTGTCACCCAACCATAGGCCTAAGCCACCCTCCGAGCACCTTAACCTTGACAGAGAATCACTTCGGAAGCAAACCCTAGTCTAGATAGCCAAACAAAGGGTAGCACACATTTCCCTAAGGATAGTGCACCAACAAGAGCTGATCAAATAGTCCAAACACTAACTGAAATGCCTAATAATACTGAAATGCCTAACAACCTTGGAGGTATGAGTCTCCCTTATCAGTTCTACTCCTTCTTCCTTTGGCACACAAAGCTTCCCCGTCTTGTAGAGTAATCCATCTTGGAGATGATAATAAACATTTTCTTGTTCATGTTGAACCAAAAATTATTGATACACCCTCTTGAATTCCTCATCTTCTACATGCATCCATCTATATGTTTAGTGGATGAATGGCTCCTATAGCTATGATTTTTGGTGTTGTTAGTCTTGATAAAAGTCAATGAACTTGTTGGTGGTACTTATTATATTTAATCACTAGTTGAAATTGTTATAGAAATCCCATCCATTTAAAATGTCTTTCTTGATGGAGTTTACACTGGTTCCTTACCCAATAATTATCATTCCCACTTTGTCCTTGCCTACACCAAAACATAGAGTTCCTTATCATATGTAGGGTAGTTTAGTACAATGCCATGGGATAGCTCTGAGTGGTGGATGAACAGTCTTCCCCTAACATTAACACTACACCAACAACATAGATTTGGGTCATGGTAAACTAATCTTCCCCCTTGCATTAACACCGCACCTAGAGAATATCAAATACCATTAATTTCCACTTCATATGACTTTTCCAAGATAGTAGTGCTAGGACCAGGGCTTGACTAATATTTTACTTCAGTTCTTCAAATGCTTTTTTTTTATTCCTAACCCATTGGAAGATATTAACACTTGCTATTATAACATGAAGCAATATTGTTATAGCTAAAATTAGTGCTATGAACATTCTCAAATATTAGGTAACACCCACAAAACTCCTAACTTATATGACATTAGTAGGAGTGGACCATTTAAGGATGTCATCTACTTTGTGAGATCAATGTTCAAATCAATTCCACCAATCACATCCCCTAAGTACACTAGGGAATTCCTAACAAACCCACACTTCTTTGTGTTTTATAGTAGTCAATGTCTCAGTGTCTCTAACACATTAGACAACAAAAAATATTGGTATCCACATACCCTTTTTGAAGATAAAATATTGAATGTGGTAGTTACCATAGTGATTATACAACATATACTAAATACATGAATAATCACTCTACTTTTAGTAATTGCACCGATAGGTGTTTTCTACAACCCAAGTGGGTGAGATTTGTCACGCATGTCATGTCGACATTGGTTTAAAAAAAAAAATTAATATAAAACAAAAATAAATATAATGTCGACTCATAAAAAATAAATATAATATCAATTCACAATTAAAATAAAAAGATATATATAAAATTTAGGAAACATAAATACAATTATGAAATAGATCCATATTGAATTCTACATCCTAATATTAAGGATATTGTAAGCTACTTTATTCAACAGAATAAAATAATAAAAAACAACCAAAATTTTCCTCTAGAAGTGTGTGGGACACGTAATCCTTCATGCATGCGTTACTTGTAACATATTGTAAATATGAATAGTCGTAGGTGATAGGAAACATCTTCAGTTATAAAAGACAAAGAGTCATTTATTGTGTATATATTCACCTATCTAGTTAATGAAAATAAAACAACGTGGAGTTATCTTTTCTGCCCACTCATGGCCTGACAATGGTATTAGAGCCAAACCAAATCCATGAAGAGATTACCTGGTGTTCTATAATGCCTCTGTTGCTTGCTTGTCTCTTTGTCTTTCGTGCCTTGAGTTATTCTGTCTTTATTCTATATTTTCCATTATGCCTGACACATTGATAGATTCTCGACCTCTACAAGTAACACTGCATTCTCTCCACACATCCCAAGTGAGCGGTGTACAAAACCCTACCTATGCCTTCAATCATTCCTCAACGAGCACAATCTAATTATTCCTTATTCTGAAATTCTAATTTTCACGCCATTTCCCCAAAACCCTAATTGCTACATCTCACGTCGCTCTTTAACCTCATGACATTGGTATTCTCTCATACTACTAACGCATTGACAATATCTACATCCAGTCACTCAGGTCAGTTGGTAGCAGCATCCATGACCTGGTAAATATTTTTGTTGAGAAGACCGCGACCTAGTATTCGTTGTTGTTGAGGTTTAATCTAAATTTTGATGTACATTAGGTATTTTTCACCACTCGCTCTACTACAGATTGTAGTGATATCTATTTCATTCTAACCCCTTCATTATTGTATATCGTTGGTACATCCATTCACTGCTCTGTATATCCACCGGTATATCTCCCTTCCGTTGACTCTTAAAATCGTCATGAAGTCACCAATCTGCAAAGAATTGCAAGGCACGCATATTTTTGCATATATATATATATATATATATATATATATATATATATATATATATTACAAAGTAAACTAATAAGTGGGATCCCCTATATTGTTTTTTTATTTTTAAATTTCAAAGAGGATCTCATTTAAAAAAATTACTTGAAGGCTGATATGAATGGGAGGACGTGCATTTTGTTGATACACCATAAGATTGACATATTTCTTCTCAGTACAGGGTTCTTAATTTCTACGTTTGCAGGTTTGTGGTTTCAAATAAAAAAAGTGGTTATCCTAGCTATTTTTTATGCCATTCGATACATACATTTGATGAGTTTGTTTCATTACTCCTTGACAAATGTGATGCAATTTATTAAAAAAAAAAGGGGATGTTCAATTTTTATAAGTATATGGTATACCTATCATAAGCACACAATTGATTATATATTAGTTCCAACACATATCATATAAGTAACATGATAGGAACGGTATCATCCATCCTGTTGTAACTGCAATGAAATTGAAAGTTTTATATAGTAAAGGTTTGGAGATTTTAATGTATATGGGATATATAATGCGCCTTGACTGCAAACTATTCAAAAGTGTTATAGACATTTAATGAGAAAAGGGGAAGCATATATGGCATGTGAAGATTGTGTGACATGTAATACACTTGGAAATCATCCAACGCTTGAGGTTTTGACGTGGTGATGTTTTGGATTTGTAAAAAATTAGTGGTGGTCGCCACCCTACAGTGACGTGACTAACAATTAATGCATTTTTCTTGTTTTGGGTTACCACCTCAGGGGTTTGGAATTTGATTCATTTTTAGTTTGAGGAGGGGTTTGGACGCCGGGTTGTAACTGCTACAATTGTCTCGAAACACAAATAAATACCACACAATTCTAGGTACCAATGTTTCGACTCCCTTTCGTGTAATGTTGTTCTTTGATAAATAATTTACTCGTGGCTTTGTGAATGATGTGTTGTGCTTGTCAATTTGATTGTTTTCATGT
>SNQJ01S0005308.1:68667-103576 GCA_010110895.2 Picea sitchensis
ATTTAAGCCCTTGACGTATTTATGGCTCATTTCTGTCATGATGTTTCAATGCATGCGATACACATTTGGATTAATGGTTTGGATAGACTATATGTTGTTGCAAACTTAATTTGCCTAGTTTCAATTTGGATCTTTCTTGGTGGATTAATCTTGGGTTATGATGAAGTGGCATTTCAAAACTTTTGGTTTTATGATGAAGTTAGCATAATGATTGGTCTATGATAGGATTGACGCTGACGGTTTTCACCTTGTATTTAAAAAAATCGTGGAAGATCAATGGTCTTGAACAAAAAATGAACAAAAGAAAATAAGCATTTTTAATATACAACTGGGTATCAAAAGAATTTTTAATTGGGACATTGCGCTGGTTAAATGAAGAATTTGGTTATTACATGGTAAAATATGAAGAGCTGCAGATTGATACATGTTTAAAACTCTATGATTGCATGTAATTATAATATTTCTCAAATAATACAGACTATTATAGACTCTGTAATTAATGCATGTTCATTTTACATTCCCCTATCATAAGTAACACTTTTCGCTCATTACAATCCCAATTCATTTTCCCAAATTTCCCTTTTACTCCCATGTTTAATTATAGTTATGTAATTGCACAACTAAATTGATCAAAAGAGAGATATTAACTTGTTCAAAATTAACTCTATTTTATATCTGGAGTAATATGATTGAGAGTTAATGAGGTGTTTTAAAAGTTGGCCATGGAAGAGAACAATCCATTTTACATGCCTGTCATACTTACCATTTTTCGCTCATTACAAATCCCATAATTTAATCCCAAAACCCTTTCAAAATCCCTGTTCTAAGTGATTACTATCTTTCAGACCATCATTGAATGATGCTTGCTTGCATGTGTATTATATATATATATATATATATATTGATGGTGGAATCGACAACTTAGGCGATTCTCTTACTCGCATGACATGGGGTCAATTCCTGTCTACTACCACTATAACCTCCAAGTGCGTACACACAACTATTTCTTTTGAAATTTTTTAGATGAATGATTAGTTGAACTTTGGTTCTGACTTGTGTAAATATATATCAGTATGAGATTTTTTCAGCAAGGGAAGTCATGGTAGGAGAGGAAATAATAGAGGTAGAGGATTATGTGTTTGGAAAAGGGGTAATAAGAGGCTCTGATTTCTCCGATTTTCCATACATTTTGATGCAGATTCAAAAGAATCCACTAAGTTTATGTAGACATGTTTCCTCAACTTGACTGTCCAACAAGCCTATAGACCTCCACTTATGCATGAGAACCCTTGTCCAAGTATCGGTATTCCAATCCCAAACCGTGTTTTTGCTCCTCTAGTTAGACCAAAACATGATGGATGGAAAACTGTTGTACATCCTCCTTCTGGACAGTCACATGGTTGGCCAAATATTGATCACCCGCAGTAGCCTCCTTTTCATGCCTAGAATATTGCTTCTCCCTTGCATTAACAACCTATATCTGAAGCCTCACATGTCCATCATGCCAAGGCCAAGATCAATGAACTTGAGGACAACATATTATTTTGACAACTCATACTTTTGACAGCTTATATTTTGGATATCCTTATATTTTTATGCTATATATTTTTCATAGATCTACATGATGATTAAATTTGGATGAATTTAAATAATTGCTACATGGAGTGACAAGGGGATTCTTATGAACTTTCCATCTTATGTATTTTAACGACAAAGAGTGTATGATGTGGCAAGCTGATATGTCTTGCATATAGGGTGGAAGTTACAAGGAGGAAGCGGTTCATTAATTGGTTTAAATGAAAAAGGGGGTCCCCACTTATTATTTTTATTTAGTACCCTTATCATATTATTATTATTTATTATTAATTTACTTAATATCTCTCCTACTAACTAACTAGTTGTTAGTTAATAAATTAACTAAAAGTGGTTGAATGCTTCAACTACCTTGGAGATATTTAAAGAAGCAAGTTGAACAAAGTAAGGGAGGAGAACACATTTCTTTGATAAGGTATGCTCTTACTTCCAACTGAGATTTAATTACTACATCATTCATCTATGATTTCTAAGTTAAGACACTTCTTGTGATAGCAAGGTCTGTTGAAGGTGACAAAAATCTAGGACCAAGAGGCATTGAATTATGATATGCTTCTAGGTTGATTGTGTGTTTGATAGTCTGCATACTTATTTTGGTTTCTGGATTAGTTTCTCAGTACTAAATATGATTCTTGTGCATAGTCATAACAGAGTGCAAGCTGTAGTTGTTGACTTATCATTCTTGGTCTAATTTGAAGGCACCAGTGGCCTATGCGTATATCACCTTAGGTTGCTAGACTTACATTTGGTCCATACTTTGACAATATGAGAAGTATATTGGCTGTTACAAAATGAATGAATAAAATCATTGATGGTTTTGCAATTCTCTTGGTCTCTCTTATTTTATCATATTATGTGATTTTGCTTCTTGTTTAAATTATTATATAAAAAAAATAAGACTTCTTTATTTTAGTTTGAATTTGATAAACAAATTTAAAAGAACAATTGGTCTTTAAGTCAAATAACTTGAAGGTTAATTGAAATTGCAATAAGGCTATATATTAGGGTGATAATCCCACCTATCTTGTTTTAGCCAAACACGATTCAAAAAAATGTTGTGAGGAGGACTTTCATTTCTTTTACCTAACATTTTATTTTTAGAGCATACTCGGGATGAATGACTCCATTTTCATTTCCCTGGTTTTCCTTTTTTGTACACTTGTAAATTTACTGTTTATATTCACTGCTTTACTTTCTATTTGTTGTCTGTTTATAGCTTGTATACTTTTGTTCAGATTTTTCTCTTGACTCATCACTGTACCTACTCAAATACAACCCAACCTAGGTCAATGTCTAGAGGATCAAACCAACATTACCCTCACCTTGTACAATCTGATTCTTGAGACTGCCAATAGTCAGGTAAACCTAAATCATTCTTGGGAAGTTGTTTATGAAGAGGCTCGAATTAAGGAATAGTTGGATTCCCGTCAGAGGATGATTAGAATCCATCTTCGTCAATAATTTCTTACCATGACTGTGCCTACGCTTGATCAACCCAACATTCTTGAAGGCCCCGTCAATCAAAACAATGTCTCATTTACTTTATTTCGAGAAATCCTCAGACATTCTCGTACTAGGGATGAGTTACACCGACACTGAGAAGTTATTACTGCTAAAATCCATCTCCAGGAAGATTTGGATGACCAAAGGAGATGATCCCTCAATGAACCCCAACATTAGATCATCTTATGTCCTCTTCCTCATGTATATCTCGACAAATACAAGGTCAATCACATGACTTTACTCTCATTCCCGAAGTAGGAAGAAGAAATTTTTTTCTCCAAGGACAACAACCTGAACTCCATCGGTCTTTCTCTGATTCAGATAGTTGCTCGTCCTCTCCACTTCCCTACATATTCAAAATATTGGGCACTAGTAGTGGAACAGGAAGCAGTGGTTCTGGAGGTGGAACCGATAGTTCATCTTTATCACAACCTTCTGCTTCAACTTCGATCGGGAGTATCTATAGTCATGCTATCCCTATTCAATACACCACTAATCCAACCAAAGTCATTAAGAAATATGGCTTGTTTCAGTTCAAGGAAGACATCAATGCTACTTTGTGGCATGTTTCTTTCCCCCTAAATCTCACACCCGTAGCCAATCCTTTGCCTAAGTTCAAGGATCATTTGACCAAGTTCTCAGGAAACTGCACCATTTCTACAGATGAACATTTGATTGATTTCTCAAATGCATGTCATAACATTGGCACAAATGACAATGATACCTACATGCGCTTATTTTTCAACTCTTTAGAAGGAAAATATGCGACTGATTTGTTTGATTTGCCTCCAAATATTTTGTCTACCTGGGATGAATTAGTCTACTGGTTTAAGTCCACTTTTGGACAACCCAAAATCCCAGCTGATCGGTTAAAGGAGTATAGTAATATTACATATAACAAAGGTGAAACCATTAGAGATTTCAATATTCACTTCACCAAGTTATATAATCAAATACCTGAACTGATCAGAGCACAAAATCAAGTTGCGTTCATGCATTACTACAATGATTTACCCTATGCCTATCATCACAAATTGGAAGAGAAAGCCATGGATAATATTGGATCTTCCCTTCAGACTTGTTTGGAGTATGAAGAGCAGCTATACAAAAATGGTCTTCCTAAAGAAGATTATGCCAAACAAACTGATATGTCTATCGTTCTGCAGCTTATGCAAGACATTAGTAATCAAATGATTTATTTTGAGAGAAAGGGAAATACTCCTGCCGCCACTGTTGAAACTTCCACTTAGGTTGCAACTAGGAATTTCACAAACACTAACTTTTAGCCAAAAGCTATATTGCCTACAGCATGGTGTAATTGTTTAGAAGAACATCACGAGGAAAGAACTTGTGAATCAAGAAAAATGTGAGGTATCGAATCTTTGTCAAGAAACCATACACTACCATTGTTGTCTTGGATTGGGCCCCGTAGGATGATGTTATGGTAGTTGATACCAAAAACACATCATATGCCAATAAGGGCAAAGATGATTCTTCCAAGACTACTTTTTCCCCTAGCACATGCACTCAAAATACAGGCTCACAAGCTGCTCACCCTTCTACCAGTCATAAAGTCATCGCTCCTTCTTCAAAGTAAAATATTTTAAATGAGTTGAAAAACATAAAATCTGATGCTACTCTTTTGGATATGGTGACTGTACCAGAACAACAACAACATCTTAGAAATTTCATGGAAGATAAAAATTCCAACATATCCAACCTCATTGAAGATTACGATGAAGAAGAGTCTCATGTAAATAGGATAGGTGTAAATAAATTTAGGAGATATTTAAGTTAACCCCCTTTATATATTTCTGTAAATATTTTAGACAAAATATCCCATTGCTGCCTCATTGATGGTGGCTCAGGCCCAAGTGTCATGTCAAAGATCATTATGGAAGAGCTAGGCCTCTCTTGTACAAATGAAAATGTGAGAAACATGCTCTCCTATAATAATCAACAAGAATATACGATTGGTGAGATCAAATATGTAACCTTAGTACTTTTTGCACACCCAGAAATATGCACCACCTAAACATTTAGGTCATTGATATGCCTGTCAGCAATTAGTCAATTATTTTCGGGAGAGACTGAAAAGCCTTAACAGGTGATTACTTGTCTTTATATGGGTCCCATTTGTCTATCCATAAGGATGGGAATAACATTATTGTTCTTAGAGAAGATTGTATCTCACCTTACATCGAGAAAGTTTCTCGGCTTAATGTCAATTATGTTGAGGAAAGCATGGGTGTCTATTCTATTTTCACAGAATAATATGATGTGCCACACAAACAATTTGACTATGATGATGGATTGTGGCATATGCACTTTGATAGTGCATGCTCCAACTCGGGAAATGGAGCTGGTATTATCCTTTACTCACCAGTAGGAAAAATCTATAATTTCTCCTTCACGTTAGAATTCGCTTGCACCAACAATGTTGTCGAGTTTGAAGCCCTATTGTTAGGTATTGAAAATGATTAAAATATGGGTTGTGGTCATGTTACCATTTTTGGTGAATCCGAGCTTATAGTTAATATTGTTAGAAAAATCTATAATTCCAATAACAAGTTGATCAAAAGATACACTCAAGTTGTTTGGTCCTTGATTTCAAATTTGTTTTCTTTCAACATCACTCACATAAAAAGGGAGCTTGATACCATGGCTGAGAGGTTGGCAGATTTTGTTTCCTCTCCTACTTGACAACTTTTACCGCAATGATCTGATTTCACTTTTATGTCTCTTTATCATCCACATATACTCGACAATGTTGAATCATGGCAAGTTTTAAAAAATGGCGAGGATATCTGTGTTTTCTTACAAAGTGAACTTCTTAAGCCTAAGGAAGTAATTTCTATGGAAGATGATAAGTTTCCAAAAGGATTGACTCCTTCTGAGATTTCATTTTCAATGAGTGATAATGGTAAAAAGAAAAATACTATAGAAGAGGAGTCAAAGAGGAAAGTTGGAGATATTGTGTCTGTGAACATTGGAACCTCAGATGATCCCAAGATTCTTAAAATAGGAGCCCAATTTTCACAAGAGGAAAAATAAATATTCATGGATTTATTCTGTGAATTTAAGGACATATTTTCTTGGTAATATGAGGATATTCGTGGTTTTGATCCAAACATCATCCAACACACCATTCCTTTTAATCAAGGGACAAAACCAGTAAGGCAGAGACAAAGGCCTATAAACCCTGCTCTTGAAACTACTATCAGGAAGGAAGTAGAAAAGTTACTAAAAGCTCAAATCATCTTTCCAGTAAAATATTATGAATGGGTCTCAAATATGGTCCCTGTATGAAATAAAACTAGTCAGTTCAGGCTATGTGTTGACTTTCATGCTTTGAATAGAGCTAGCGTTAAGGATAATTTCCCACCTCCTTATATGGAAATGATTCTACAACAGGTGGTCGGGTCTCAAATAATGTCCTTACTATTAGAATATGAATGGATGTGCTCATTTTACCATTGACAATATCACTATTGTCACCCAACCATAGGCCTAAGCCACCCTCCGAGCACCTTAACCTTGACAGAGAATCACTCCGGAAGCAAACCCTAGGCTAGATAGCCAAACAAAGGGTAGCGCACATTTCCCCAAGGATAGTGTACCAGCAAGAGCTGATCAAATAGTCCAAACCCTAACCAAGAGATAGTCCAAGCCAAAACGAAATATGCTAGCTGCAACAACTACAACGACAACTCTGCTCCAAACCTGCGTAGAAACTGGGCAAATGTAGTGCACAGAAGTGCTGCTCTGCAATTCTGAGAATGCCTGCTAGAATGAAGATTGGCCTCCTATATTTATACTAATTCTGGCTAATTGCCTGGGCTGACTTCTCATTCTAGGTATCTGTCTATTCAGTATATATTATTTCTTCTGGCCAACTTCTTCTCTTGGAGGCTAATAACCTAATACAAATTATCCTCTTGGGCTGACATGTCTTCTAGGGTTATTAGCCAACTCATTAGGGTTTCTTCGTGCTTCCAGTAATATTCTATTCTCGTCAGGTTTACACATGGAGGTAAATACCTCCCATAGCTACCATATGATCAACACTCCCTCCTAGCTAGGGAGGTATTACAGGTAATGGTATTGAGCACAAACATACCATTTACCCGGTAGAATCAACATAGACTATCTCATGACTAGATCATGAGCACCATCATCACCATCATCACCATCAGTGTCATCAGCTGCATCATCTCTCGAAACCATACTCCATCTGAGTAATTAGACATGATGTTGGATAAGTCACTCACACCACAGAGTGACACAAGAACCATTCTTCTAATATGAACATATGTCCTAGAAGAATAAATGTCCTGAACCATTTTTCGTTTGGGAAATCTTTGTCCATTGATCATCCATCTAGATAATAATCATTTTCAACATTGTTGATAGTATTCAAGACAATCAAAACAATACCATTCAATAGAAAAAAACTGTGTCTATCCATAGTAGTACACAACTACAATCCAGTGGTACACTACCACACCAAGTAGCACACAGGTACTTGATCAGTGACGTATAGTCACAAACAATGGAACACATCCACCATAGTAGAATTCATCTACTGTCTAGAGACATACAGTCTACATAACAATCATCTGATATCAACCTGCACATAAAACATTGTTATGATATAAACTGAATCATGTGGGCCATTCTTCCACTCACATCTGTGAGATCTTGGAAGAGCATCTACCCTCAGAAGGTAAAACATTAATGATGAGCTATCTGGACTATTCTTCTCAAGCAAGGAAGAACAATTGTCCTGATTTTTGAACCTGGACCATTCCCCACCCTGGGCCATTCCTGCGACACTAGACAAAGTGTAACCTAGAGAGAATGAGTCTACCCTAAGGAATGTTTGTCCTTGATTGTTGAACCTGGACCATTCCTCCGGCACTAAACAAAGTGAAACCTGGAGAGAATGAATATGCCCTAAGGAATGACTGTCTGGACCATTTCCAAAGGAAATGATTGTCCTGCACCAACCTCCAAAATGGACCATTCCCCATGTTAATCACAATGGGAAATTGTTGTCCGGTGAGGCGGGCCAGTCTTCTTGAGTAACCCTCAAGAAGAGAGACTGCTCTATACCATTCCCCATGTTAACCACAATGGGAAGTCAATGTCTATGGTACATCAACAATCCATTGAATCATTTTCATTACGAAAATGATCGTTCGATCTGGACCATTTTCCGAACTGGAAAATGCATGTCCGTCAGAAATCTCAAACCACTTTCCTAATTGGAAAGGAACTGCTCATCCTGGACCAGTTTTGAAATGAAAAATGACTGCCCATCAATCAATAACACATCATTTCTCCCTCCCAACCTGGGAGTCATCTCTTCCTTTTTCAATAAGGAATTCGTCTCCATGAGCTCCAACTTGAGTATGCAAACTCTTTCATCTTGGACATAAGCTTTACCAAAATGTCTTCTTATCTACTCATCTACGGAGATATGTATTGGAGAACCACTTTCTCCTTTCTGGATTTCATCATGGATAATGTAATGCTTGATTTCAAATGTACTTCGGTCTGGAACATTGGTTTTCTTTGAAGGCTTCATGTACCTATAATCAATAAAGTATATCGTCATTGGATTCCTCTTGGTTCCTGCTAGCTCACAACATCGTGGCAAGGGTCAAACTGAAACATATCCATGTGGCACTTCTTCTGTCATCATGAGATTTTTGTCATGGATTGGAAATCCATCATCCTGATTTTCTGAGTAATCATTCTGATACAATATCTCTGTTATATAAAATATTCACCACCCTTCTGCTGTGCATTGGAGATTCTCCACCAAGTCGTCTTCTTCCATCTGCATACAAGGGTCTCTTTCTGGTATGCCTCAAATCCTTTAGGTTTCTCTTCATACGCTCTTTGTTCAATTGCTCTGGAGAATAGTCTTTGCATTCATCTGATGTAGAAATCCAACCCATGGATATTGCAGATGATATAATGACTCATGTAGAGGTATGTCTAGTTTATTGGAACAAGTAATCATCATAGTATTCTCCCTCCATCTGGGAGAACCTCTAGCCCTCGATCTTGCAATGCTTTCATTCATAAGTCTTTCATACACTGTTCTTCATCACAACTTGCAGTTCCTCTGCTTGATTTCTTTTAGTGATTTCATATATGGATGGTAATCTTGTGATTCTGGATACAATGACTGGTTGTTCTGGCTTCTCTTCCTTTCTTGTAATCTTCATGTTCTTCCTCATGTTTCTCTTTATCTCTTGGGTCCATGGAGTTTCTTATAGGTTCCATGCCCTAAAGATACCACTTCTTTCTTTCATCATAGGATCACATATGTGGATGGAAAACCAGGGATACTTTAAGGCTTCTCTTCGAAGAGGACTTCTTCTAAGGTCGAACTGAACATGTACTGTTTTTCATGGCTTCTACCATGGATATATACTTCATCATTTTTCAATGGATCATAGGATTAGCTCCCTCCTAATCCTTGCTTCATGCATGAGTACATGCTCTTCTTTATATAATCGACTCCCTCCATCTAACAGAGTTCATGCTTCTGTCTGCATCCTTATTTCCTTCTGCAAAGTGTCATGGGTATTTCTCCAATTTCCTCTTGATCGTTGACTTCTTTCTGTCTTTGCTTCTTCTAAGTTTCTTCAAGATTGATTATGATTTCGGCTTATCTTGTAATAACTTCCACATGATTTGTTTGAATTATTTCATCCTTTCATGTGTATTATCTGAATTGTATAATGGTAGCAATCCTTATCTTGTTTGTTCTTCATAGTTCTTCTTGGAACATATTATATTCTAAGAGATAGATATACAAGATATGTAGAGAGACTATGCAAACAGGATATGTACAAGATCTAGGAAGAGTATTGCTACCTTGTCTTAGAAGAAGAAATTTGTTTTATCTACTTGGTCTTCTTTGTAGGTTCCTTTTCATCGACAACTGATGCTTTGTGTGTCCCCTTCCTTTTCTTTATCTTGGGACAATGATTCTTGTAGTGACCATACTTTCGATAGTTGAAGCATTGTATTTCTGACATGTCTTTCTCTTGATTTGGCTTCTTCCTTGAACCAAACTTCCTTTTGTTCCTGANCATCATCATTCATCTTCATGTCACAGAGCTCATTCTTCAGACTCATTACTTGTCCAATGTTTCTGACTGAGAATAGGTTTGTTAGGGCATCGTACATCTTCTTCGATGAGTCAAGATGGGATATGTAGGGTATCAACTGGTCTTTTGTAGAGGCCACTATGATACTCATGGCATTGATGTCACTGTCTTTGAAATTTTCCATAATTGCAACGTTCTGCGGTTCTTCCTCTTTTCCTTCTTCAAACTCTGGTTTCACGATCTTTCCTTTCACGATATCCAAAACTTTAGTCTTGACAAGGATGAGGTCAATCCTTGTCTTCCATGCTCTGAAGTTAGAAGCTCCATCTAACTTGTTTTCTAACTTCATAGAGTAATTCATGGCTGGTTTGACTTGGTCAACCCTAGATTTGACCAAAAAACTCAAACTTGACATCTTGGCTTGTTGAGAGTACCAGGAGATGCGCTAGGGTAGGGAGCACTAGTCTATCCAGAGATTAGGTCAATCCCTTCACTTAAGGTGCCTCAACGAGAGGATTAGGGTTTCTGCAACTGCACCTGCTAGTAACCCTAGCGACAATTCTTTGGTGACTACTCCTACTTGAGACCCTAGCTACAGTTCTTCAACGAGCTTAATATCCTTACGGCTATGCTTCCTTCCAGCGGTTAGACTAAATGAAGGAGGTGTGGGCCCATAACCTGTTAGAATATGAATGGATGTGTTCTTTTTACCATTGACAATATCACTATTGTCACCCAACCATAGGCCGAAGCCACCCTCTGAGCACCTTAACCTTGACAGAGAATCACTCTGGAAGAAAACCCTAGGCTATATAGTCAAACAAAGGGTAGCGCACATTTCACCAAGGATAGCGCACCAACAAGAGATGATCAGATAGTGCAAACCCTAACCAAGAGATAGTCCAAGCCAAAACGGAATCTGTTAGCTACAACAGCTGCAATGAAATCTCTCCTCCAAACTTGCGCAGAAACTGGGCAACTGCAGTGCGCATAAGTGTTGCTCTGAAATTCTGAGAATGCCTGCCAGAATGAAGACTGGCCTCCTGTATATACTAATTCTGGCTAACTACCTGGGCCGAATTCTCATTCTGGGTATCTGTATATTCAGTATATATTATTTCTTCTGGCCGACTTCTTCTCTTGGAGGCTAATAACCTAATACAAATTATCCTCTTGAGCCAACATGTCTTCTAGGTTTATTAGCCAACTCATTAGGGTTTCTTCTTGCTTCCCAGAATATTCTATTCTCGTCAGGTTTACACGTGGAGGTAAATACCTCCCGCAACTACCATAATATCAACACCTACTTGATATTTTTTTTAGATACAATTAAATTAGAGTTAGGAGGGTCGACAAATACAAAACCACATTTACCACCAGATGGGGAACCTTTTCCTACGAACGCATGCCTTTTGGCCTGTCTAACATAGGTGCCACATTCCAGAGAGATATGCAAATAACTTTCGATGATTTGATCGATAAGATAATTTAGGTTTATCTTGATGACTTAATTGTTTACTCTAAGAACCAATTAGATCATTTTGGTCATCTTAGGAAAGTCTTTCTGTGATGCAAAAAATTTGGTATGTCATTGAATCCTTCTAAGTATATTTTCAGAACCACTCAAGGAAAACTCCTTGGTCATATTGTTTCTGACTACGGCATTAGTATTGACCCGGAGAGAGTTGTTGTGATTATCAACCTCCCTGCACCTACCTCCAAACAAGGAGTTCAAGTTTTCATGGGTACTATTAACTTTGTTAGGAGGTTTGTTCTCGACTTCATCGTGATGGTTAAACCTATTCATAATTTGCTCAAGTAGGATACAACCTTCTCTTGGACTGATGAGGTAGAAAAGGATTTTATAGGAATCAAGAAGGCAATGAGCTCTGCACCAGTATTAACCAAGCCTGATTTTAGTAAAGACTTCATCATCTATACCAATTCCACAGAAGAGGCAATATGTTCCATCCTTCTGCAAGTTGATGACGAAAATCAAGAAAAGCCTATAACCTATATGAGTCAAAGTTTGTCAGATGATGAGATGAAATATACCTTGATTGAAAAACACACTTTCACCTTGGTAAAAGCTATAAGGAAGTTCATTCATTTTATTTTAGGCAAGCAAACACAGGTAAGATTCCCTTTGTCTGTAGTCAAGTTTCTGCTTACACAGACTCATATGTCAGGAAAAATTGCACATTGGCTTTCCAAAATTCAAGGAAACAGTTTAACAATTACTACAACCAAGAGAATTAAGGGACATGATCTATCTCTTCACTTGGTTCAACATCCTGAACCAAGTGATTCTCTTGAGGAAGATGAGAACGCTTTGTCAACACTGTTTTACTTGGAAACTCTTGATATAGATCTTACTGACCATCCTTGGTACAAGGATATCATTGATTATCTCTTACATCAAAATTGTCTAGATCATTTAGATTCACATCAACGTAGAAGACTGTGCTTGATAGCCCCAAAGTTCCCCATCTCGGGAAACATTCTTTTTCGCAAATCTGATGATGGGTTGTTGTTAAGATGTATTGATGATAAAGCAACCCAAAAAGTTTTGAATGAATTTCATGGATCAACATATTCTAACCTCCATATTGGTGGCCATTTCGTAGTGAAAGCTACAAATTTTAAGATTACCAGAGCTGGTTATTTTTTTCCCTTGATGTTTCAAGATTCTTTCATGTTTGTTCAGGCTTGTGATAAATGCCAAAAAAATTCTGGCAGGGAACAATTTTCTACTATTCCTTTACAACCTGCTTTACCCGATTTCCCATTTTCTAAATGGGGATTAGACTTTATCCTAACAAAAACAGACTACTTTACCAAGTGGACCGAACATTCCCCTCTTAAGAACGCACATGATGAGAAGGTTATTAACTTCTTAGAATCTAATATCTCTTCCTTCTTTGGTCTCCCACTCAAAATAATATCGCACAACGGATCAACATTCATTTCGGCAAAGTTTACTCGGTTTCAAAACAAATTTGGGGTCAAACACTTTACCCCATCCACCTATTACCCTCAGGGAAATGGACAAGACGAGTCTACTAACAAGAACCTGATCAAGATTTTGAAAAGGATTATCGACGATAAGATCCTCCAATGGCATACTCTCCTCACATATGCATTATGGGTTGATCGCACAACCACCAAAAATAGAACTAGCCACACTACTTTTCAAATTCAATATGACCAAGAAGCTATTATGCCTGTTGAACTTGAACTCACATCTCTCCGTTTAGCTATGCAGACTGAAGAATTGAATTCTACTGATATTTTCCGGAGGATGAATGCTATGCTAGCCTTAGAATAACAAAGGAATCATGCATTGGAAAACTTTAAAAAAAGGCAGCAAACAATCAAGAAATACTTTGATAACCATGCTAAATTTGTCAAGTTTAAAGTAAATGACAAAGTCTTTCTTCAAGACTCCGCACATGCTGATAAATGAAAGCACTCCAAATTCCAGAAACTCTGGCTAGGTGCTTAGAAAATTGCTCTAATCATCGGAAATGATACTTACATGTTAAAGGATTTTGAAGAGCGATTATTCTCTTTTACGACTAATGGTTCACATTTGAAACATTATGTTGAGCCTAACTAATTGTTTCAATTTTTTGAATCAATGTTTCATGTAAATATCAGTTTAGGTTGTACTGTTGCTTTGTCTATGCACTTTATTTAGTCATTTATGTTTCTTTACTTTAAATTTTGCTTGAATTTCGATTGCAGCTTTATATTCTCATTTCACTACAGTTTTATTTCTTTGTTGCTTTATTCTCAATTTTGTGGACTTTGTTCTAGCCTGATTTAGATAAGTCTATACAACCAAAAAATTTCCTTGCTTGCAAAAGTATGCTTGAGTACTGATAAGCAGCCGAAACATAAAGAAAGACAATCACTTCTGGTCTGGAACCTTGTATGCTTTATTTCTTCACTTTATTTAGTCGTTTATGTTTCTTTACTTTTGATTTTGCTCGAATTTCGATTGCATCTTTATATTCTCATTTCACTACAGTTTTATTTCTTTGTTGCTTGATTCTCAATTTTGTGGACTTTGTTCTAGCCTGATTTAGATAAGTCTATACAACCAAAAATTTTCCTTGCTTGCAAAAGTATGCTTGAGTACTGATAAGTAGTTGGAACATAAAGAAAGACAATCACTTCTGGTCCGCAACCTTGTATCGTTCCCTCTACAACCACTTTGCTTAAACTTTAGTGATAAATCTATTCCCTCTCTCATCTTTTACTTTTCTACCTTCTGCCACCCCTATTTTAAAAGAGAATACCATAGCAAAGGAAAACTTTGAGTGCATAATAGAAAATTTTGTTGACCCGCAAAACCAAAATTTGAATTCAAGCCAATACTATATTGCCTTCCCTGTCAAGTCACCATTGTTGACTCTTAAAATCGTCATGAAGTCACCAGCCTCCAAAGAATTGCAAGGCATATATATTTTTGCAACTACATACATACATACATATACATATACATATATATAAGCTTATGTTGTATCAACAAAATGCACACCTCCCAATCATATCAGCCTTCAAGTAGTTTTTTAAAATGAGATCCTCTTCGAAATTAAAAAAAAATAATAATAAAAAAACATTGTAGGGGGTCCCACTTATAAGTAAACTAATAAGTGGGAACCCCTATAGTTTGTTTGTTTGTTTTGTTTTTCTTTAAATTTCGAAGAGGATCTCATTTTAAAAAATTACTTGAAGGCTGATATGATTGGGAGGTGTGCATTTTGTTGATACAACATAAGATTATAATCTTTCTTCTCAATACAAGGTTCCTAATTGCTACATTTGTAGGTCACTAGTTTCAAATAAAAAAAGTGGTTATCCTATCTATTTGTTATGCCATTCCATACATACATTTCATGAGTTTCTTTCATCACTCCTTGAAAAATGTGATGCAATTTATTAAAAAAAAGGAGGTGTTCAATTTTTATAAGTATATGGTATACCTATCATATGCACACAATTGATTATATATGAGTTTCGACACATATCATGTTAAGAACCAAACATCAATATAGCATGGAAAAACCTCAGGAAAAGTACTCAACGCCTTGAAACTGAGATAATTTCAGATAATAAGCCTCTTCGAGGGGGCAACCTCCTTTTACCCCACTTAAATGTTCAAGTACAAGATGATTCAAAAGAATAGAAATGTCTCTTGGTATATATAGGAGACTAGGAGGTATAATTACAAATAATGGCCCTAAAAGTGACATAATTAAAATAACATTTACCCAAATCTAAATTACAACTAATGGCCTAAAATAGCCGACATAGAAATGAAATAGCATTACTAATCTAATATGCCCCAATTAAGGGGTAATGAGCCAACATTAAGACTTATGCCCTCCTTAAGGAGCGAGTGTTGTCCCTGGCAGCAGGTAACTCTGGATGCTTCCGTATCAAAGACTCATCTTCCCAAGTGGAATCTTCCATTTGCATTAGTTTCCTCCATTTTAATGAGATACTTGAAATGGATCTATTCCTTAGGTGGCAAATTCTTGTCGATGATGGCTCCAGGGCTTAATATGATTTTCCTTCCTCTCGTCAAGTTAAGCGGCAATATAGTTTGAGCTGGGA
This sequence comes from Picea sitchensis, assembly GCA_010110895.2. Classification (NCBI taxonomy): domain Eukaryota; kingdom Viridiplantae; phylum Streptophyta; class Pinopsida; order Pinales; family Pinaceae; genus Picea; species Picea sitchensis. Next base: position 84,519 of record SNQJ01S0005308.1, read on the forward strand.
TCTTGTCACCTATAACCTTCATTAAGCATGGAAACATGGAAAAGCTGGGTGTACTCATGAAGATGCGGTAGAGCTCAATTTGTATGCCATAGTACCAATCTTTTTGTAACACACCTTATAGACCCATAGTACTTTGGTGATGGTATTGTATCCTTCTTGGCTTGCTTGAGGACATCTGTTGTTTGTATGGTTTGTAGTCTTAAAACGCAAGTCCCTACTTCAAACTTCTTTCACTCTGATGTTGATCTGCTTGTTGTTCATGGATTAGCATGCATGAGTGAGGTTATCCCTTTAATATTTGGAGAATTTGTTGTTGATTCTGATGTGATCTTCCACTGCTTGAACCTTAGATTTTTTCTTTTTAGAGAAGAAGTGATGGAAGGAGGTGGTATCCATAAAATTACCATAAATGGTGTCATTTTTTGTTGTAGTGTGAAAAGGAAGTGTTATACCACCGATACGCCAAGGGTAACCATTTGAACCATTGTGTTTGTTTTATCAGAGAGACAAAACAACGAGGTATCCTTCCAAACATTTGTTGACTATCTCGGTTTGTCCATCAAATTAGGGATGATAGGATAGGCTATGAGCCAATTGAGTACCCAAACAAGAAAATAATTCGTCCAAAAATGTCCGATTGAAAACTGGATCTTTGTTGCTTACAATAATCCTTTTGGGCTGCCATGTAGCTTTTGAGCTGTCTCCATGAATGCGGTAGCAAGGCTGAAACTAGGTGAAGGGATGAGAGTGCACAAGGAGTGTGCATGCTTGAATGGAATCTATCAACAATCACCATGATGACCTCTTTCCTTCAGACTTTTGGTAACACAGTGAAATCCATGAAACCTCCTCCCAACTTGGCCGACTTGGGATGGATAATGGTTGTAAAAGACACGAGGTCTGAAATTGTTCCACCTTATTTTGTTGCTTAGACCACACATTCACCTTACAAAACTTTGGTTGTAGTTTTAAAGGCCATCCCAAAAAAATCCTTCTTGACTCATGGTAGGTTTTCAAAATCCCGAGGGAGTGCCACTCCTCACCCGGAGAGGGTGTGCAATTCCAATAGTACCTTTTGTTTGAGTTGGGAATTCCTTACATAAATATAAGCGATCTTTGTACCATGAAGTGAGATGAAATTTTTCCCATGTAAGTATATGCGATGCTGCTGGGAATCACATTAACAACCTTTGAATGAGACTCCTGCGTTTTCATATTTTCCATTTCATCCCTTGCTTCCATTACAATCGGGTTGGATGATAGAGATAACACAAAGAAAGGCCTCAACATCTTCATCCTTTTCCTTGGGAAGTGCAGGTCTATACAACACTTTGCTTCCCCTTTTATAGATGATTTCAAATCATAGCCCAATATCTTAGTTTACCCATTTTTGTTGTTCTTTTAGAGATAGTCTTTGTTCCAAGTATTTAAAGACTATCATGATCTGTTTTGGCCTTGAAGTGCCTACCAATTAGGTAAAGGCGCAATTTCTTAAATGCATGTATTATTGCCATCATTTCCTTCTCATAATGGGTTTGTGTGTAAGTCCCTTCCCTTGGTGAATTGACTTTCAAAATCCGAGGGCCTCACTTCTTGCATTAGGACAACACCAAATTCATTTCCCTATGCATCACATTCCACGGTAAAAGTTTTTGTGAAGTGCAGAGTGGTCAGGCAGAATTTACACATCACCTCTTTAAAGTTGTTCAAAATATTTAGATTCCTCTGGAGTCCATAAAGCGAAAATGCATCCCTTCTTAGTTAGTGTAGATTAAGGTAACTGTTGTTATTCTTCCATAGTTCGAACAAACTTGCCCGTGCAGTAACACATCAAAACCAAAATCCTCTAAGATTTTTTTAAATGCTTTGAGAGTCGGCCCGGGTCCATCATGACATAATCTTATTAGGTGCACACAGCAGCACCTTCCACACCCCAAGAGATACAATATGACCCAAATACTCTACCTCCTTTACTCCAAAGAAACATTTGGATGGTTTGGCATATAGTTGTTGCTCCTTTACAAATGAGACAGCACCTTGTCAACATGTTGCGAGATAGTCCTCCCAAGACTTTATAGATTAGTATATCATCAAAAATACTAACACAAATTTTTGAAGGGAAGGAAGGGCTTGAAAATGGAATTCATCAACCCTTAGAATATGGAAGGTGCATTTGTAAGGCCAAAGGGCATGACCAAAATTCATAATGGCACTCATGAGTTGAATGTTGTTTTTGCAGGATATCTTCTTCATCATTACGATCGATGATACCACTGACGGAGATCCAGGTCTGTGAAATAGATTGCTCCATGTAGTTCATCTAACAATTCATCAATGGGAATGGGAAACTTATCTTTAATGAAGTGATCTTGTTGAGCTCTCTATAATGCGGACACATAAGCCATGGGTTATCTTTCTTTGAATACCATTACCACTAGTGCTTGAGTAAGAACTTTGTCTTGGCCTAATAATGCCGACCTCTAACATTTCTTCAACCATCGCTCAATTTCACTCTTGGGCATAAGGGTATCTGTATGGCGATGTTAGGAGGAACACTCCAGGAATTAAAGGCGAATTTCATGATCATGATTTGAGTGGGAGGAGACCTTTGGGGAATATCTTCAAAATAATTTGGAATTCTTATCAATGATCCTTTGGAGATCTTGAGAATTAGATGGCTTAGATGTTTGAACATCTAGTGAGCATAGTTATTACAATAATGCCTTGATGCCTTTTTTCCAATAATTTTGTCATGCCCGTTAGAGGGCTTATCACCTTACTGGGCTTCCTGTGATACCTCTTAACTCAATTTCTTTCCCTTCGATGAAAATTTCATGAAAGAGTTCTTGAAAATTAAAAACCATTGTTCCTAATGATTGTAACCATTGGATTCCCAGTACAACATCTAAATCACCCATGGGTATAAATCATTGGACTATTCATTCCTTATTCCCCCATGTAGTAAGATTGATCTTATTGCATTTTCTGAAGCGTTAATTTATAGTTCCTCCATCTGTGATCATTACTTGAAACTCTGGTCTTTGGATATACCTGGAAAACAATTGAGATCTTTGGCTAATTGCTCGTGATGATGAAATTATGAGTGCTTCCAGAATCAATTAGGACTAATACCTTTTTCTTTTGATGTATCCTTTAATATTGAGGGTTTTAGGAGTTCTAATACCATCCAATGCATTACGATATGCATTAAGGAGTCAATCTTCAGATGAAATTGCTTCACGTTTTCATCTTGAGATGGTTCTTGTTCTTATTCTTCTTCCTCTTATTCACAATCTAGCCAGATCAAATTTTCTTCTCGCCATGCCCTTGTCCCTTCTTGTACTTTAACATGCATGAATTCAAGAAGCATAAACGCTTTGCTTTTCTTTCCTCCAATTGTTGAAGTGTCAACCTTATGGGTTGGTGTTTTAGGAGAAGGAGCATTGTTCTCTATAGATGTTAGGATAGTTCCTTCTATTGTATAGCCATATTTTTGCTTTCAACATTTGGCCCTTACCTTAAATGCATTCTCAATGATTTGGGTTTCCAAAGGAAGACCTCATGTTGAATGTTGTCCTTTAAAGAAGTTCTAACAGATACATCTGATCAGGTGCGTCATACGGAATATCGGTTGCATATATTCAATCTTTGAAAGTTCTCAATGTGATCGATGGCCCGAACCCTTTTGCTTGAGATTTATCAATTGGCTAAAGAAGGTATTTATCTTGTATCCTCATAGTATTATATCATTTAAAAGGTGAAAATTGTCCAAGTAGTGAGTGATTTTGGAACAAATCCATGCGATACCAAACAAATTGATTAGGTTCTAAATATAAAGAAGTAATTCATTACCTTTGTATATGGCACATTATGGAGATCGAAAAATTGCTCCATCTGATATCCATGTGATTGGGTCCTTGCCATCAAACTTCCTCATCAATCTTAGGAGCGATGGTTGGTCTTCAAACCAAAGTTGGAGTTTCTCCATTCTTAAGTTCACCTTCCTTGTCTTCATCATGAATTTCATGGGATCGTTTCCACTTTTTGGGTGTCTTCTCTGTTATGGAATTTCTCAATACTTCCATGATCTCTCCTTACTAGTACATCCATCTTAGTATCCAACTTAGCTTCCATTGAATCCATCTTGGCTATTATGAATCCATCTTGGTATCCATTGAATCCATCTTAGTATCCAACACTTAGCTTCCATTGAATCCATCTTAGTATCCAACTTGGCTTCCATTGAATCCTCATCTTGTAGTTCATATTTTGTTATTATCTTCTTTTATAAATCATTTGTATCCCCTCGCATTTCTTCACCTTCATCAAAGAGTCCAATTAGAAGTTTTAAAGGCTTTTTTGGTGTAGGAGGTCCCTTTTAGGTGGCATGTTATTAGAAAATATCACTTTGAGTCTTGATTTTTTGAGGTGGTTACGCTGAACAATATTTATTACATTATATCTCACAAGAGTTTTACCGGTATACGGGTATAAAACTTTCCTTTAAAATAGTTCTCACGATATTTCTTCTGCAATTCCCACGGGTCTGATCAGGGTGGATGTGCCGAGTGGAATTTTTGGTAACTTCCTCACAACTTGCGATTTTTGGCCTTTCCAAGAGATTTCACTTGTATAGAATGCCCTTAAAATAATTGATATAAATTCTGAAACTTGTACCCAAAAATGGTGTCCATGATCCAAATACAACCAGTCCCTCGAATTTGAACCTCGACAGAATTTATGCTTGTTTTGGAACACCTTCTTGAGACTAGTCAATAGGACTAGTCAGATACCCTATCGTACACAAAGGTGTATCTACAAATTTAAGATGATGACGAGAATCTGAAATTTTTACCAAAGATACCTTACTAATTTCTATAAATGTCCTCGGATTTGAAGTCACGAAACATTACGGAAAATTATTTATAGCGAAAATTCCACAATGACTCGACTGAGGATGATTCCAGAACCCTATCTTATGCAGTATCTCACAGTGTAAGGCCTCATGAGATAATTTGAACTAGCGATGCCATGATCCTTCTACTAAATACCCTCCAAACGGTTCTTCCTGAAACGTTGTAGAAAAAAGTTATAGAGAATTCCGCAGTGTCTCGAGATGTAGCAGTGAAACCCCAAGACTGAGCTCGATACCATATGTTAAGAACCAAACATCAATATAGCATGGAAAAACCTCGGGAAAAATACTCAGCGCCTTAGGCGAGATAATTTCAGATAATAAGCCTCTTGAGGGCAACCTCCTTTACCCACTTAAATGTTCCAGAGCTAAGATGATTCAAAATGAAAATGTCTCCTTGGTATATATAGGAACTAGGAGGTATAATTACAAATAATGGCCTAAAAGCCGACATAATTAAAATAACATTACTAATATAAATTACAACTAACTAATGGCCTAAAGCCGACATAATTAAAATAACATTACTAATATAAATTACAACTAATGGCCTAAAGCCGACATAAATAAAATAGCATTACTAATCTAATATGCCCCAATTAAGGGGTAATGAGCCAACATTAGGGCTTAACATATCATATGAGTTACACGATAGGAATGATATCAACCTTCCTGTTGTAATTGCAATGAAATTGAAGGTTTTATATAGTAAAGGTTTGGAGGTTTTAATGTATATGGGATATATAATGCACCTTGACTAAAGACTATTCAAAAGTGCTATGGATATTTAATGAGAAAAGGGGAAACATATATGGCATGTGAAGATTGTGTGACATGACATACACTTGGAAATCATCCGACGGTTGAGGTTTTGACGTGGTGATCTTTGGGATTTGTAAACAATTAGTGGTGGCCGCCACCCTAGCACAACATGACCAACAGTTAATGAATTCTTCTTTTTTTGGGTTACCACCTCGAGGGTTTGGAATTTGATTCATTTTGAGTTTGAGGAAGGGTTTGGACGTCGATTTGTAATGTATGTAATCATCTCGAAACACAAATAAATACCACACAACTCTCGGTATCAGGGTTTCGACTCCCTTTCATCTAATGTTGTTCTTTGCTAAATAATTTACTCGTGGATATGTTAATGATGTGTTGTGCTTGTCAATTTGATTTTTTTCATGTTACAACTATGGAAATGTGAAGAATGGGACTCCTGGTTGAATGACAATGTATGAGTTTTTACATTCTAAATAGTTGAAGTTGAAAAGTAGTTTGATGAAGAAAAGCAGTATGGTTGTTGAGCTTTATGTGTTTTATTTCCACCTATTATCTCTTTGTTTGGGATATGAGTATCTCGGCTTCTCTATTTTGTAGCTCACCATTTATTTATTTTTAACCATTGGAGTTGTATCGTCATCATGGGTTTGTTTATTTAGGTTTTACACCCCATGGCCTCATGCGTAGAGTCGGACAACAATGGTTTTTGATTCATTTTGAGTTTGGGTTTGTATTCCTTGCATGCATTGTGCAAGCCCAAAAAAACAATTCTCCTGATTAAGGAAGTCTCACACAAATTCGGGTTTTATTGATTGAATGATAAATGGGTTTCAACTATTGGTTGTCGTGCTCTGCGCAATTTTTTTTTCATCTACAAGGTCCAATACTACTAGTCCTGTGTTATATACATTGCTCTTCACTTGCTCAAGCTTGGTCTTACAACCTACGAATCAAACTATTTCACTATGGTCGCATGAAAGGGGTTGCATGCAGACTATGGGTTATCGACTCATTGAAAAATTTAGAGACCCACAGACATATGCACAACATTGGATGGATTAGGTCGAGAAAATGATTTTGATTACGAACTGGGTTTGTAATCCCTGTATGCATTAATCCAAACCCAACCGAATTTAAAAGAAATGATTTTGGGCTTTAATCCCTCAACGTGTTTATGGCTCATTTATGTCGTGATGTTTCGATGCATGCAATATTTATTTGGATTAATGGTTTGGATAGACTAGATGTTGTTGCAAACTTAATTTGCCCAATTTCGATTTGGATCTTTCTTGGTGGATTAATCTTGGGTTATGATGAAGTGGCATTTAAGAACTTTTGGTTTTATGATGAAGTTAACATAATGATTGGTCTCTGCTAGGATTGGTGTTGATGGTTTGCACTATGTATTTAAAAAAATAATGGAAGATCAATGGTCTTGAACATAAAATGAACACAAGAAAATAAGCATTTTTAATAAACATCTAGGTATCAACATAATTTTCAATTGGGACATTGCGCTAGTTAAATGAATAATTTGGTTATTACATGATAAAATATGAAGATATGTAGATTTATACATGTTTAAAACTCTATGATTGCATGTAATTATAATCTTGCTCAAAGAATACATAATATTATAGACTCTGTAATTAATGCATGTTCATTTTGCATTCCCCTCTCATAAGTAACACTTTTCACTCATTACAATCCCAATTCATTTTCCCAAATTCCCTTTTACTCCCATGCTTAATTATAGTTATGTAATTGCATAACTAAATTGATCAAAAGAGAGATATTAACTTGTTCAGGATTAACTCTGTTTTCTAGTTGGAGTAATATGATTGAGAGTTAATGAGGTGTTTTAAACGCTGGCCATGGAAGAGAACAATCCATTTTACATGCCTGTCATAATTAACATTTTTCGCTCATTACAAATCCCATCATTTAATACAAAAACCCTTTCAAACTCCATGTTCTAAGTGATTGCTAGCTTTGAGAAAATGAATTGCATAATAATTTCTTTCAAGTGTATTTTTTTTAACAAGAAATCGGAAAATTTATATTAAAAAGTGTGGATAGATCCACTGTAGTACAAACATAAGGGTCATGAATGACCTTCGAGAGATAGAATCTCTGAAGATTGGTATTGCTAATACAAAATTTGTGTCCATTGATTTTCGACCTTCCCTAGCTATGTCATCTCTACTGTATCTTGAAGAATACAATCTATAGAAGACTCTGTTTATATATAGCGTAAAACAAAACATGACATTTGAATTTTAAAAATTCATCTACTCGGTTTCGTTTTGATCTTTTACTGCCCATGTTGCTCCCAAATTGGGTCTAGAAAGGGCTCGTTGAGATCCAGGATTTGATTTACTATGGTTGAAGGTACATTCTTAGAAGTTGCCTGGTTTCTTGTTGGGGAACTGGGCTTCTGATGACTTCCTTCCATCTGGTCAATTCTGCTTTTCATAATCTCCAGACTGTTGCGTTTCTCTTCGATTTGGCTCCTTTGAGAAAATATTTCGTCTTGCAACCTCTCAATTAGATGTCTGTACTGAGAGAGGGTCTCAAGCTCAAAGGTTAATGTAGAGCTGAGTTCTCCCATGTGCATTTGAAGCCTCTGACACCCTGGACACTCTGTCTCCGGGTATGGCTGGTCCAATCCAATGAGAAGTCCCTTGACTCCCTGGGAATTCACTGTCCTTGGCTCAGTGTGGTTCTTCTATCTATTATCCATGTTGGGAGGGACATAATTATGCATAGGGATAGTATTTTTGAATTCTAAGAGTCAGGAAGTGGAAAAAGGGGCCCCCAACAAAGGCCGCGAAGCAAGGATCCTAGCGAGGCAATGAGTAAGCGGTGGGTAAATTGAAGGGCGATACAAAGGAGGCGAAGCGGTTGACCAAAAACTCTGAGGAGAGGCTCTCTGAGGCGCAAACAATTCTGGACAGACAATGTGAGCCAGGGAGGATGTAGGGTGCAAATGTCTTGGCATAGACTTAATGAAAAATCACCCTAGCAAGGACGGTGCCCATAAACACTGAGATAATTCAAACCATGTGACATTCAAAACCAGAATCATGTCAAACGTATGAATCACAACCTCTGCTTGGGTTGTTGTATTCAGTCCCTTCAAATTTCCGAGCTTAGGACTGGATCCGTCGTCACCCTGACGATTCCACTTCACTTCAGATATGCAATACGCTCGGTCCATCTGTGTCAAATCCTTCACCCTGAGCTTACCCACAAAATCAGTTGAGCGGATAAGCCTACCACCCCACACCATAATGGGATCGTCGTACCAGATCTCGTTAACCTAGTTTGTACTTGGTCGAGGAGACCCTATCTTATCACCTGCGAATTGTTGCCTCCATTGATCACGACTCACACTAGAGATCCAAGTGTAGCCTCTCGTGGCCATTGTGTGATGGCTCCTGATCATATGAGATAACATTAAACAAGGGGGGGAAAACCTTCTTTATCCTCCACCCCTAAGGTTCTAGGAGGTCTCCCTATGGCCTTGTTCGCCATTTTGTCTGCTTCCGTATTGTTTTCTCTCAAAACGTGTAAAATGTTTGGCTTTAAGGTCCTCGTGGTTACTCAAATGTTTGGCTCATATCCCTATATCATCATCCTTATGATTTTCTTTGAGTCACCTACTACATTCAGGCTGAGGATTTTTCGTTGCTTTGCTAGTTGGAGTCGTTTAAGAAGTCCATACGCCTCTACTCTATTGTTGGTGTCATTCCCAAGATTCCAGTAGTATCTCAAAATTATTTTTCCTCTAGGCTTGTAGAGAACCCCCCCTGCACCTGCCTCCCCTGCTTGCATGTGTATTATTTTATTTTTTTACAAAACTATTTTTTTATTTATATATAAAGGGCGTGACCGAGGTCGCAAAGTACAAAAGAGGGTGTTGGTATAGGAGACCGGCTTCAAAATTTTCATCAAAGGCTTACTACAAAGAGTTTTCCACAAATCATGTTGTTGTAATCTAGCCTTATCCAACTTATCAAAACAAAACAAACTTCCGATAAGATTAACTTATGCCATTTTTACAAAATTGGGAAATCCTTACTGCTCTGCTTATAATCGATCTTCCTCTGAAACATGTTATTTTTATGTTAGTGGTTCGAGGGCTACATTCAGGTCATGTAGAATTGGGTCATACCTACTCCCAGTCTCCTCATTATAGCTTTTCTCTGTAGAATTGTGTGTTATGGCTTCATGCATTGCTTCCATACGTTCACCTTGATGTCTGAGAAAGTCCACCTCGTCTTATATCTAGTTGATCAGGGTGCGATGCTACACCAATGTTTTCAGGGTGAATTTAAGTGTGGAGCTGTGGGAGTCCAATCACAGTGCCAATTGTTGTCTGGTGGAGAATTTTTCTTCCACCAATTCGTCTTCCAACCTTTCATGACCTAGGCGTTGATCCATTTTAGCAGAAAATCTTACTATTGGAATCTTCCTATGCTTGTTGTTGAGTTTTTTGAAGCATTGGGTGTTGGCACTATTGTTGGTGTTGTTGGATTTTGTATTTCTTCTATAATGTCTGTCTCTATAATTTCCTTTATCTCTACTGCCTTTTGTTGTGCCTCCTCTATCTACACTAACGGTGAAGTGGCCTAGAACTGTAGGGAGCCTTTCGTTATTTCCACAGACAATTTCACTGCTTAATCATCCTCTGTTGTAGCCTTTGAACAGACTTGTGACTATGTTGATCCCTGGGTGGTCATTGTTTGTTGCTTCCTCACTTGCTTCGCCACTTCTGTTGGAGCTTTGTTTTAAACTTAGACTACCTCTTCTCTTTAAATTCCCTTCCCATGAAAAACACTGCATTATCATATTCCTCTTTAGCTGGAAGAGACACTAAATCGGGCTCTGACCCTCCTGAATTCCTCTTGTGGCTAAGAACAAAGTTCGTGCATGATCAGGAAAGAAAATACGCTCCAGTGAAGATGCGATAGGTACTGCCAGCATCCGATTTCTGTGGAGCATGGCTTCAATCCTTTCACAAGCCTTCTTCGTGAGAGAAATTAATGTGGTGGTGAGGGTGATGGAGACTGGGTGAGCGTGGAGTGACGATTGCAACATGTTCCCACAGAGTATGAACTCCTTGCAGTCCAAGAGACACATATGTGCGTACTGGAGCATAATATCGCCCATGAACTAGATGATTCTCAAGTACAAAAATCCCCCGAGCTTGGCACTTGGCTTACCTATAAAACCTTTTCACTGAGTCGCTACATGGGAGTGGGAGCAAGGTTGAGTGTAGAGAAAAGGGGGCTAAGGAATTGGGGGGGAGAAAGAAAAATGAGCCTTCCCAAGACTTCCATGTGACCAGGGCCTCTTCCTGTAGCTAGATTAGCTTGTTCATTTGCTATCCCATTTTTTATGGATCGAATATGGTAAAAGGTAGAGTGCATGGTAGATAGGATAGATCTAATTCTTTCAATGATCCTTTTCAAATTTGTATTCTTCAGGGTTGTTCTTTTAATGAAGTACCAGATTATGTTCTTGGAGTCCCCTAGAATGATTAAATGGCTTAGCTGTCATTCGTGAGCTAGAAGAGCTCCTTGGAAGAGCGCATAGGCCTCTGCTAGATTATTGGTGGTTATGCTCAAATTCCAAGAGTAAGTTAGCAATTTTTGTCCTCTAGGGTTGAACATAACCCCTCCTGCACCTGCCTCCCTTGCTTTCATGTGTATTATTATAAACAAAGCCATGTTTAAATTATTTATTTTGCAAAGTTTTAGATGAATGATTAGTTGATATTTGGTTCTAAATTGTGTAAATATATATCAGTATGTGATTTTTTAGTAGGGGCATCCACGGTAGAGAGGAAATAATAGAGGTAGAGGACTAGGACCTTGGAAAAGGGGTAATAAGAGGCTCCGATTTTCCATTCATTTTGATGCAAATTCAGAAGAATTTAATTAGTTTATGTAGACAACTTTCCTCGACTTGGCTGACCAACAAACCTATAGACCTCTACTTATGTCTGATAATCCTCATCCAAGTATCGATACTCCAATCCCAAACCATGTTTCCGCTCCTCTAGTTAGAACAAAACATGATGACTGGAAAAATGTTGTACATCCTCCTTCTAGACAATCACATGGCTAGCCAAATATTGATCACCCTCAGTGACCTCCTTTTCATGCCTGGCATATTGCTTCTCCCTTGCATCAACAACCTATATCCCAAGCCTCACATGCCCATCATGCCAAGGCCAAGATCATTGAACTTGAGGATTGTCCAGATAAGGAGAAAGTAGTAGCAACTAAGTCAAATTCATCACATAGTCATCACATTCAGTGACTTCACATGTGTAGGGAAATGATCATAAATCTGTTAAAGCAAGTTCATCAGTTGGGAGAAATGAAAGGGATGAAAGTAGTAATTGAAAGAGAGGGTCAACCTCTCACACCAAATATGTTTTTTCATGATTTTGTTGGCATTTGTATATGAACTTATTTGCACTTCATTTTGGACAACATATTACTTTTGGCAGCTTATGATTTGGACAACATGTTAGTTTGACAGCTCATACTTTTGACAGTTTATATTTTGGACAACCTTATATTTTTATGCTATATATTTTGCATACATCTACATGATGATTAAATTTGGATGAATTTAAATAATTGTTACATGGAGCGACAAGGGGATTCTTATGAACTTTCCATCTTATGCATTTTAAGGACATAGAATGTATGATGTGTCAAGTTGATATGTATTGCATTGAAGGTGGAGGTTATAAGGAGAAAATGGTTCATTAATTGGTTTAAATGAAATAGGGGGTACCCACTTGTTAGTTTTATTTAGTACCCTTATCATATTATTATTATTTATTATTGATTTACTTAATATATCTCCTACTAACTAACTAGTTGTTAGTTAATAAATTAACTAAAAGTGGTTGAATGATTCAAGTACCTTGGAAGTATTTAAAGGAGCAAGCTGGACAAAGTAAGGGAGGAGAACACATTGCTATGATAAGGTTTTCTCTTACGTCCAAATGAGATTTGATTACTACATCATTCATCTCTGATTTCTAAGCTAAGACACTTATTGTGATAGCAGGGTCTGTTGAAGGTGACAAAAAGATAGGACCAAGAGGCATTGAATTTTGATATGCTTCTAGGTTGATTGTTTGTTTGATATTTTGTAGAATTCTTTTTGTTTCTGGATTAGTTTCTCAGTATTAGATAGGATTCTTGTGCATAGTCATAATGGAGTGCAAGCTATGGCTGTTGACTTATCATTCTTGGTCTGAATTGAAGGCACCCGTGGCCTATGTGTATGTTACCTTAGGTTGCTAGACTTACATCCGGTCCATACTTTGACAGTATTAGAAGTGTATTGGCTATTACAGAATGAATAAATAAAATCAGTGATGGGTTTGCAAGTCTATTGGTCTCTCTTATTTTTATCAGATTATGTGATTTTGCTTCTTGTTTAAATTATTATATTAAAAAAATCAGACTTCTTTATTTCAGTTTGCATTTGATAAATAAATTTAAAACAACAATTGGTCTTTAAGTAAAATATCTTGAAGGTTAATTGAGCTTTCAATAAGGCTATAAATTAGGGTTATAATCCCTCCTATCCTGTTTTATCCAAACAAGATTCGAAAAAATGTTGTGAGGAGGAATTTCATTTCTTTTACTCAACACAATCCTTCTGTATATCGTTGGTATATCGCTAATATATCTCCCTTCAATTACATTGGTATATCGTTGGTATATCTCCCTTATTTATTACATATCGCTCGTATACCCATCCATTCTATTTATCGTTGGTGTCTATTTGTAGCACCATTTATTCTCCTGCCAGTATATATCGTTCGTTTCTAGTATATTGATGGCTAATATATTGATAACTATTATTTTTTCATGGATGTTGATGATTAGAACGATGCTAGTCTGAGTGTAACCTACTTAAACTTGAGTGATCAGTCCTTTATTCCAATTGTTGTTTGGTGCAATATAAGGAAAAATTTGTTGGTGGAGCTTCATTATATTTTATTTGCTAATGTGTGTGAAGAAAGCATAAGACAATGCATTCCCTCATCTCCATTTTCAACGTAGTGATGACTCGCAAGGAGAACTACATAGAATGGTACAACAAGATCAAGAGCGCACTAATCTTCAACGACCTGTGGAAAGGGATTTGTGAAGCAAAAAAAGTCCCCGAGAGCAGCAAAACCATTGAAGAAGGTGCCTAATAAGAAGAATAAGAAGCAAAATTTGAAGAAGAATCTTTTGTGTTAAAGACGAGGAGTAGCAATACTTGTAGAAAACCAATCATACTGACCATAGACAAAGAATGTGAAATATGGGAAGATAAAGACCAGAAGGCATATGCAGTAATATCAACGACAGTAAGTTAAGAGGCGAGACGTCATATTACTTCCATTAGTGATTCATGTTATCCCTGTTTTGGGGTATAACTAAGAAGATCGTGTTTTGAGGCCCTCAGGTTGCCTATATGGAGTGCCGAGAGACAAAATCACCAGTAGTATCCACTTGTGCAGATGGATACCATTCTCACCACCACATTGGTCATATATTTTCAGATGGCATTTGTTGAAGGAAAATCTCCCTGCTGACAGGTATATCTCCTCTTGAAAGATAGACTCTTAACTCTTAAGATAGAAAACGCTTAAAATGGACATTGACTTCCTTTCAGATTTATACAAACTAATGTACGAGGAGGAAGGAGAAAATAAGTACCTTTTTCCGGCGTTTGTCCCTGCACACTCCGAGTTGAGCTCCAATCTTTCGCTCATCGATGAGCCTTGTAGACAAACAATAGTACAACCACTTCCTACTCTATTGATATTAGCTTGAAATAGATCCATCTATCCGAGACAAGTTCATGTGAGATTAAACACAAACTAGAAAGAAACAGGCCAAGCGTGTCATATTGATGAGAACAATGACAGAAGTAACTTACAACCGTAGATGCGAATGCAACATCTTCGTCAAGTCCCCTTTGTCTAACGCTTGCTCAAAATATCCACGATCCAGATGACAACAACTTCACTGATTACTTTCCTCCATTTCACTGTATGTTTCCTATGAGATCATAGGTTTCATGCTTCCAATTCTTCCTCTCCTTTCACCATCATAGAGCCTGCTTATATAGGTTTAGAGAGGCCTAACCTCTTGAGGTATCTTTAGGGTAAGATGAGTATTTTCCTCCTTGAGTCAGGGATCTTCCCTAAGATCATGGTTGAACCAGGAGTTCAAATGCAACTGCTTTAAAAGATTGAAATATCTTCCCCTTATTCTCCTCAACAGATCAACTGTTGTCCGGAATAGGTAGCGCTTCCTCAAAAAGGCCATCAGAGCACTATAGCACTCCCTAGTAGGCTTTAGGGGGGAGCCAACACTCTTGAAATGCATAGCGCTCCTTCAGAAGGGTTGTTTGGTGTTATAATGCTCCCTATCACTTTATAGGGGAGCGCCAACGCTCCTAAGAGTGATATAGGGGAGCGCTCTCTTCTAAAACCTTAGATTGAATGCTTCTTTCAGGTGGCAAGAGGTACTTAACTCCAGTTAACCATTCCTCTTACTTCAAATCAAGTGTTTGAGGCATTTTAAGTGTCTTCTTAATGCCGTTATAAGTATGACATGGGTATCATGGAAGCATGCTTTGCTTGACACTTGCGACACTTGTGAGCAACATGCGACACTTATCAAAGCGAGTAATGTTGATGTGTAACAGATTGCCCCCCAAAGTATGAAGTTAGAAGATGAGAACTGATAATTGAAATGCTTTGTAGACTTTCAAGAAATGGTATAGACTCGGAGAACCTGACAGAAGTTGCACACAAACATCCAACAAATATTATGACATGTTCCAAACCCAAGGCAAACATGCCTATGCTTGGGTGATCAAGACTTGCAAGATATGACCGCTATAAAATATACTGTGGATCCATAATTGTATTGATAAAAAGGTATAGCCACCGAGGATACAGTGTGGATCTATACTCTGATGACCTGAACTGATCGTAGCCATGAAGAATACACAGTGGATCTATGAGATGACAAGACATAGCCACGACCAATACAAAGTGGATCTATGTAACAGTATATGTGTCATTGTTTAAGAGAAACTCCTTCGCAACCTGNTGTATTGATAAAAAGGTATAGCCACCGAGGATACAGTGTGGATCTATACTCTGATGACCTGAACTGATCGTAGCCATGAAGAATACACAGTGGATCTATGAGATGACAAGACATAGCCACGACCAATACAAAGTGGATCTATGTAACAGTATATGTGTCATTGTTTAAGAGAAACTCCTTCGCAACCTGNCCTGATGTAGTACAAGTCTAACCATGTGAATAGATGTCCTGATGTCGAACATGGCAGAAACCACTTGATTATCGGTCAATGATGTAAACCATTAACAAGCGCAAGGGAGATCACCATTAATGTCAATGATTCCCAAGGTGCCCTAGTACATTCCAACGAATGTGAATGGATGAGTTGGAGTCGAACATCTATGGAATCATCTGATCAAAGGTCAGTGATGTAAACCCACTGCCGGACGTGAGGAGGCCTGCCATTGAGGCATGCAGGTCCCAAAGTACTAACTGGTTTCTAAGTATAATTCTTGGATAATGTGTTGAAGTCGACAGGAATAGGCTTGTCGAAGGAGGGCCTTGATGTATCCCCCATCAACGACACGAAACAGACATAGAGATGTAATTGGTAGATCAAATGAACATGGACTGACATGGGTATTGAGACAAGATATTTGTGATGGATGACTCTTGAGGCGGATACTTCCCTTGAACACTGAGGCACAACAGCAGAAACATGACATGGACCAAAACTTGATCATGTAGTGGATGCTGTGACTTACGTCAGGTGACCCAAAGGAGTGAAAGAAACTCAAAGGATTGGCTCAGTGCATAGGTTCAATGGATTATAATGCGTGCAAAAGACAAAGTGTCGTGTTCAAGGGAGACTCTAAGAATTACTTGGTAATGTTCTCAAGAGACTGCTTGGCTTGATTCTTTCAAATTTTCCCCCATCCATATAGACGAGTACCTCTTTTTAATTTAACGAGCTCAAGGAGGGTAACACATGCTCAATATAACTCACCTTTGGTAAGTTCCTCTTCCTTTGTTTAACGAACTGGAAGAAGTAAGGGTTCGGTCCCGTATGGGCCTGTCAATGTTTGTTTTAGCGAGTCCAAAGATAGAAAACTCGAAGGTTTTTCATGATTATAGAGTCGGGAAAAACACTTAAAAGAGAACTCTCTCAGTTCCTTTTTCGTAAAGTAGTCTAACGAGACCGAAAAAGAGATAAACTATCGCTCAACAGACGTTTTCTTCAAATACTTTAACGATCATGAAGAGAACAAGGTCACTCGGTAATCTTTTCATGTTTAGAGAGTCTGAAAAGAACTTAAAGATGACTCCAATGTTGTCCTTTTTCGTAGTGTTAGTCTCATGAGGCCGAAAAAGAGATAAATTATCACTCGAAAGACGCCCTTTCAAACCGTTTAACGAGTGGAAAAGGAAGCAAGATCACTTGGAAATCTTTTCATGTTAAGAGAGTCTGAAAAGAGCTTAAAGGAGACTCCAGGGGGTTCCTTTTTTGTGTATCCATATAGGTCCGAAAAAGAGATAAAATTCTACCCGGATGCATTCTCATGTATTTACGAGCACGAGAAAGAACAAAGACTAAGCTCGGTATGCCCCCAGCTTGAAAGCTAGTGGCTTAACTCCAGAAAGATCATCAAAGGCTGGAGACATTCCCTCCAAGCTTCGATTCATTCACCGAAGGGTGGATGAAAAGAAGGTTCAAGAGAGGTAACTGTTTCATTTTTTAACGAGCTTGACATAGGAAAAGAACTATGCTCATGACCTCTGTTTCATTTTTTAATGAGCTTGCCACAGAGAAGAGAAATTATGCTCATGGTTGTTTCTTGATCATGGCTTCCGAGAGGATAATGCTCTGGAAGGGTACCATGTCAAGGGACAAGACTCGGTCATGGCTTCCAAGAGATCTTCGCCAGATGGAAGACCATCACTCAAGATGGAACACATGTCGAGGGTCGTGATAGGAGTAAGAAGATCAGGATCCAATAATCCTACTGAAGAAATCACCATGTCCACTACCGGATCCAAATCATCAGAAGTTAAAAGCATGGGATACAACGCCACATAATTGACATGTGGCGAGGGTGATACTGTCTGCATATAAGAACCACTTGGGGAGGTAACCCAGTCGGGGTCGATGAATGAAAGTTGATTAATAGTCACAATTCTTCCATTGTGAGGGAAAGATATCACACAGAAAAGAGTGGATACAATAGCTTTCATGGCATAGACATAATCCCTCCCAAGGAGTAAAGAAAAATCCAAGGGGTATCGGACTACCATGACATCGATAAAGACAGTTTTCCCTCCCAAAGTTACGGGAAACTGAGGAAGGATCCCTAAAGGTTGACTAGTTCTTCTATTAAAAGCTAACAAATTCTGTGTAATCGGTGCAAGCTGCAGACAACCCAAAGCATACCAAGCAACAAAAGACAAAATACTAATGGACACACCTTCATCTATCAGCGTTTGAGGAACGTCCCGACCACGAACCTGTACTGCAATCTGGAAAGGAATGTGAGAGGGAAGATGAGGTCCAATTAGCGCACCCCAATAAAAAAGGATGGCTTCAGTACTTGGAGGGGGTTTCATAGGAGAAGGAGGAATGCCCCCTGGCATAGTAGAGTCTGTATCAACGAGAAAAACGCGGGCAATATCAGGTTTACTCTCTAGAAGGGGAGTAGGATCGACCGATGATTGGATCGAATCAACCAATGGTGGACTTGGATAGACCACTTTAGCACTCTTCAGAGGAAGAGTGGGACTGACCGAGGAAGGGACTAGATCAGTCACTTTGACATTCCTCAACGGAGGAATGGGATCGACCAATGGCGAAACTGACTCGATCACTTTGGCACTTTTCAGAGGAAGAGTGGGACTGACCGAGGAAGGGACTGGATCAGTCACTTTGACATTCCTCAACGGAGGAATGGGATTGACCGATGGCGAAACCGAATATACCACTTGAGTTTCATTCTCCAAGGGAAGAATGGGGTTGACAGGTGGAAACGGATCAACCATTTTGGTGTCACTCTCTAGATGAAGAGCGGGGCTGATCGGTGACAAAACTGGATTAGCTACTTGGGTTCGTGGTTCAATCGACGAGGAAACTAGATTGACCACCTGATCAACCAGACTGACTGAGGATGGAACCGGATTGACCAGTCCATCAACCAACGATGGGTCAGAGGAAAGCTTACGATAACCTTTTGGAAGTT
>SNQJ01S0005308.1:111958-131609 GCA_010110895.2 Picea sitchensis
CATTTCATTAATAACAAATGACTGAAATATGCTTACAAACAGAATGGAAATAAACTAGCTAGGGTGTTGGTAGCTTATCTCTGAGAAGAGATGTGGCTGCTACTCGCATCCGTGAGAAGATGATTACAATGAGGCTCTAGAGGAATTTTTACAATAGACAAGAATGCCAAAATTCATAGACATCCAAAAACCTAACCCTAGGAGATGAATCGCCAAAAGTCATGTGGGCCCCGTTTGGGTAAGTTAGTACATCAACTTCCCGGGATCGTAACTTTTGGATATGATCTCCGTTTTAAGTGTGTGATAGCTCGTTGGAAAGGTATCATCAAGGAGATTCATTTTGGGGGCTCAATCATGCCTTAGACTATCATTGAGAACCTCGATCTCAAAAAACCTTCATTTAGGCCCTCAAAATGGCCCCGGAAGTTAAAACCTGCTAAAAATAGTAAATTGCCAAAATTGCCAAAAAACTGTTTTGAGCCAGTTGGAAAAGGTGGGTGGCCACCGATATCCACCTGGATCATTGCTTCACCTTGGTGGTTGGCATTGTTCCCTAGTAATTGATCTTCCTTGGGGATGGGTTTGCTACTAGGAGCTCACTTGAAGAGTCATTTTACCATTCTTGACCATACTTACCACTTTTCATCACTTAAACCCCCCATTTACTTATATTTTGGGATTTTAGGGTGCATTGAACAAAGAAGGGGTTGTCCCTCATTTATGGGAAGAAGGGGATGAAGTCCCAGAGGGATTGTTTTTGGGTAAAAGATAAAATCCTATGTATAAACCTTCCATATGCTTCTCCCAGGGATCCCCCAAGAAAGCAATGAAACACTTATCTATAAAAAATGGTGAACCCACAAGAGTAAATAAAATACTTAGGGAGTTAGTTGAAGGATAGGAAGTCTCATTATGAGTCAACCTATCATGATCATGGCTATCTAGTGGTATAACATTACCATCATCTGACCACCAAGCTAGGGTAGTGGCTCTCAGTTGCACAATTGAGAGAAAGGGGGTCTCATCACGAGCCAAAATTCTCATTTCCGCAAAGTATTTGTGTGTGACATTGTCATCTTTTGGACACCATTCTAGGACAGTGGCCTTCAAATTGTCCCTAAAACATGTAAGAAACAAAGAATGGAAAAATGATGGGCTTGGAAAAATTGCATTGCAAACAAAGGTGCCACACATCCTCTACAAAGGCACCCATGAATGAGACACTACAACCCCTTGTATGTCATGAAACCCATGCCCATTGCGTCTTGATCCTTAACCACTTCATCCACTTTACATGTTTTAGAGATGGATCTCTTAGAAACACTCCTTGACCTAGGGAAATATCTACCCAATATGACACCTCGTCAAACCTCCCATATCCAAGCTTGGCAAGTTGCATAATGTATTTGATCACTTACTTGTTTGACAAGGTAATATTTGATGCACATGCTTAGGTGGATATTTTATTGACTTTATTTACTCATCATGATGTTTTGACTTGAGATCCTTGGAGGGCGTGCTTATTTGTCTTTACAAGATGTAGCTGGAGGATAGTTTTGGAGGAATAAGCCTAACTTGGGCTTCCATAGGGCTTGACGCCCACAGGTTGGATGCCAAGGGCCTACATGTCGGAGGAGAGATACATGCCTATGGAGGCCTAGAAGACATTGTGGACAACATGAACTAGCCCTCACATGCCAAACATTTTTCCTAGGAGAGGCAAAATGTCACCTTTGGAGGCATGGCGTCATCTAGGAGGGCTAGGGTTTGGTGGTGAGGTTATTATTCATTGACACAAGGAAATTTTGAGGAGAATGGGGCTTTGACCATGAATAAATGACCTATATGATTGACATGTGTCTTTGGGAAGCCTAACTACACGTCTCCAAGAACAATGACTTTCTCCTAGTGTCAAAACGTCCCCCAAAGGGGTGACGTCACCTTAAGTTAGGGTTTCTTTTTGTGCAAAAGTAAATTTTAAGAGAATTGTTTAATATTAGTTGTGTAAAGGGGCAAGATTACGGTTGTTGAACCCTAGTCTTTAGTTTTACCCTAAAATTATGTGGACAAACTATGCTAGTGACATTTGGTATAAATAGAGATCATACGATCTCATTTTAAAACATATCTCTCCCATTTGGGGAGGCCTTAGACTGAAATTTTCGCTATCTTTGGTTAGTTTATCTCATTTTCCCTTGTGTATGGCTACTTTATTGGTTATTGGTTGGTGGAAGTTATTCACTATCCTTGGAAGGCTATTCTTTTGCTATTTTGATGCTTTGTCTTAACATTTTTCCTTGAATTGGTAAGGTTTTTTACATTGAATTATCATTTGTGTTCAAGACAAGGTTATTTTGCTAGAGCTAGGTAGGAAGTATAAGGGCATACACCCCGACCTTAGACTCCATAATTTTATGCTTAAATGTTATTGGTTTAACAAGGGTTTTCTATTAGAAGTATAAGTGTATACACCCTCTTAGTCTAAACCCTAGCTAGGGATACTTGCCTTGGGGAGTAAGAGGATTTACATCCCCAAGGAGGTAGTACCTCTTGCTCATTCCTTTCTTGAATCAACTAACCCAATCATTAAAAGCAATAGTCATCACTTGTTGCATTGGAGAAATAAATTGTTTCCTTGGTAAACGTGAAATTTCATGATTTTTAAGTTGTTCCTAGTGGAATCAAATATATGCTACAAATGCTTGCTTGAGCCACTAGGACGTTTCATTTCTCCAATTATTTATTTTTGTTGTTACAGATTTAACCTAAAGCCATTAGGACTGTATTAAACCCTAACCAAACTCTTCATTATCTCCTAATTTGACCGTTGAAAATTGCCTAAACTCCGCCCACATAATCTACTAAGTACAACACATATTTTGGCAAGTTTTAGTGGTTAAATTTCTTGTTGTAATAATATTTTTTTTACATCCATAAGGATGATAAGTATCACTGTAGTTAGTGTTTTATGACATCCTTGATTTTGTGCTAAAGTCTTGCTCTATCATTTTTGAATTAAACTAGTTTTTACTAGCTTGTCTCGTGCTTATTCAATTGGATTTTTAGCACTTATTTTGTAGCCCTTATTTTCTTTATGTGATGATAAATATCATTGATTATTTCTGCGATTAGGTACATCAATATTAGCCTGATTTTCCACCCAATATTATTATATGCAAGTGTGGCTTTTATTGTGTCTTGGGTAGGTTCAAACACACTTTGCAGGCATCCAAAGACTTGGCAACCTTAGAACACCCAGATAAAAGTCATCAAAGCCACTTTCCTGCTCTATCATTGAGCTTTAGGGGGATACTCCTCTTCCTTCCCTTCCATCCATATCAATCCCCTAGGGTCACCGAGATCGCCTCCCTAGACTGACCTAGTCACCCTTGAAGTGTGGGACCTATATCGAGGTGACATTGGGCATAGTGTCCCTTAGTTGTCGACACTTGGTGGTTGGGTCGGGATTTTCCTAACCTACAACTTGTGCGATAAAATTTTAGCATTGTTTCGAGGGAGGATTTTGAATCCTCTTTGTTCCCTAATGAAAATTTGGCAAGTTTCCCTCCCAAAGCCTCTATCCCTTAGCTTGCCTGGAAAATCCATTGAAGAAAGTTCCCTTTTACACCCTTGATAAGTTTCCCTTGAAGCTTGTCTGGCGACTCCACCTTTCCATCTCTCCCCCTTTCTCTCCTTTGGTGAGACTTGATCTCACATGGCGACTCCATTGAGGTGTCTTTTCAGTCAATGGAATTGTGGCACCATGGGATGAACCCTCATCCAGAACTTGTTATGACTTGACAATGGAATTTTTACAAATGTATAAGGAAAAAGATGCTAATAAAGCTGCTAAGGAAATTATGAATTGCATAAGAGAGTTATTTCCTGCCCTTGACGATGAAAAAGTGCTTGAATAATATCGATATGAAGAAATTCATCAAGAAGAGAACACGATGTGTTGTGACCCTTTTGAATATCTTGGTGATAATTTATTCCATGACCTTGGAAGTGAATAAGTATTGGAAGAAAGCTTGGATATGATAGATCCTCTTGAAGAAAAGAGAGCAAAGAACTATGCATTAAGGATCAAGCCTCTTATGATGAAGAGGTGATGGATGGGCATGTCCATGAGAAGAAAAAAGAATTATGATAAAGAGAAACATATTGAGGCACCACTATCTTTGCTCCCGCTTGATGAAGGTGAGGTTGTCTAACCTTGCTCTCCTCTTGCACATTATGTTGAAGAAGCAATTAGTCTTGACGATGAATGATTTGGAGATCTAGTTGAAGACGTTCATGCATCTACTCCTCCTTCACACATAGACAAAGAGATTGCCATTTTCATTCATACCGATAGTCTTATGAAAGAACCCTTCGACATGGTTGATGAGCATATAGACATTTTCATATAGACTGGAAAACACAGGTGGGATTTTGGTCATCTCGTTTTCGATAGAGACCCCATTTATGACATTGAGGGTAGCCCTCAACAAAATGGGTTTGAGTTGTCATCTTGAAAGGAATATGTTTCATGCGCTTGGAAGCCCGATGATGACATGATTACATATTTGTTCGAGGAGTCTCAACCACCTTCGTCCTTAATTTTGGAGGAATACCAGGGTGTGACCATCTCAGAGCGATCATAGGCTCACTCTACAAAGAGGAAGTATTTTCATATTGAGTATTTCTACATGGATTCGAAGATAAAGAGGGCACACTTTTCTCTTCCTAGACCTGAGCATGTCCCTTACCTCTTTTCCTCTTCTCAGGAAAATCATGAGGTCTTCTTGGAACCTCTCATTACTTCTCGGTCTTTAGGAAGCACCGATCATGTTCAGGAGGATGAATATGAGCCTTCATCTACATATCGTAGCCCCCTTCAGAGATGGATTGATCGAGCTTATGGCTATCACTTTAGGCAGGATTCCATGGATTATTAGAGTTGTAGATATCCTTTCCAGCAAGATTTCCTCCCTCCCACCCATCTCCATGAGTTTCATTTTATGGTTGATTATATATCTATTTATGCTCATGATATTTTTGTGTTGTACTTATCTTTGTTGTGTCACATGATCAAGCACAAGGAGCGATACTTTGATGAGATGATCAATTGGTTGTATGACTTCACCTGACATCATCTATCACCTGATCTTCAGGGCCCCAAGGTCCCTAGGTAAGTAGGTAGGTCATTTTTATTTCCTTTCATTTGCATATTTATTTCTCATATTAGTTTAGATGCATCTAATTTTTCATTTTGCTCTACTTACATATTGATTTCATGATTTGTTTATAAATTTTTGAAAAAATGTCAAAAAAAAAAATCTAGATTAGTTTTTATTTTGGATTTTTTATGGATGAAGGGTGATAGGACCACCCTAGCTGCTTTGATGATTTTGTCAAAGTTTTGGTAGGCACAAGTCCACCGGGAGGTGCTGCGATTCTCATGCACTCGACGACGAGCACATGTCCCCAAGTAGGAGCCATATGTTCTCCCCATTTTGTGGGATAACTAAGGAGATCATGTCTCGAGGACCTTAGGTTGCATATATTAAGTGACGAGAGACTACACGACCAATAGTATCCACTTGCGCAGATGGAGACCCTTCCCACCACCAAAGGGGTCATATATTTTTAGATAGAAACTGCCACACCAACTAGCTTCCAAGAGGCACTCGACCTTGCTTCATGAGGTACAAATCAGGTATTATGGTGAGTGTCCTTTAAATATTTGAGGCATTTGAGTATGTTGTATCTTAGACTACTTTTGATTGCATGACATATTCTTGGAAATTATGCCTTTTTCTTCGCTTCACCTTGGTGGTTGGAATTGTGCCCTAGTAAGTGGTCTTCCTTGGGTATGGTTTTTCTATTAGGAACTCCCTTCAAGATCCATTGTACCGTTCTCAACCATACTTACCACTTTTCATCACTTAAACCCCCCATTTCCTTATCTCTTGGGATTTTAGGGTGCATTGACCCAAGAAGGGGTTGTCCATCATTCTATGGGAAGAAGGGGCTAAAGGCCCATAGAGATTTTTGTTGGGTAAAATATAAAAGCCTATGTATAAACCTTCTAGATGCTTCACCCAGGGATTCCCCAAGAAAGCAATGAAAAACTTATCTATAAGAAAAGGGGGACCCACAAGAGTAAATATAATGTTTAGGGGGTTAGTTGAAGGATATGAGGTCTCATTACTAGCTGACCTATCATGCTCATGGGTATCTAGAGGCATGGAATTACCATCATCTGGCCACCAAGCTAGGGTAGTGGCTCTCAGTTGCACAACTGAGAAAAAGGGGGTTTCATCATGAGCCAACCTTCTCAATTTTGCAAAGTATTTGTGAGTGACATTGTCATATTATGGACACTACACCAGGACAATGGCCTTCAACTCCTCCCTAAAACATGAAAGAAACAAAGAATGGAAAAATGATGGGTTTGGAAAAATTGCATTGCAAACGAAGGTGCCACACACCCTCTACAAAGGAACCCATGAATGAGACACTATAACCCCTTGTATGTCATGAACCCCATGCCCATTGAGTCTTTATCCTTAACCACTTCATCCAGTTTACATGGCTTAGATATGGATCTCTTGGAAACACTCCTTGACGTAGGCCAAGATCTACCCAATAGGACACCTTGTCAACCCTCCCATACCAAAGCTTGACAAGTTGCATAATGTCTTTGAGAACTTACTTGTTTGACAGGGTAATATTTGATGCATGTGATTAGGTGGCTCATTTATTGACTTGATTTACTCATCATGATATTTTGACTTGAGATCCTTGGAGGGCATGCTTATTAGCTTTGCAGGACCTAACTGGTGGACAATTTTGGAGGAACAAGCCTAGTTTGGGCTTCCATGGGGCTTGAATCCCATAGGTTGGATGCCAAGGAGCCTCATTCCGGATGAGAGAGACATACCTTCATAGACATAGAAGACATTGTGGACAACATGACCTAGCCCTCACATGCCAAACTTTTTGCCTAGGAGAGGAAAAATGTCACCTTTGGAGGCATGGCGTCATTTAGGAGGGCTAAGGTTTGGTGGTGATGTTATTATTCATTGACACAAGGACATTTTGAGGAGAATGGGGCTTTTACCATTATTAAATGACCTATATGATTGACATGTGGCTTTGGGAAGCCTAACTACACTTCTCCAACACCAACGACTTGCTCCTAGTGTCAAAATGTCTCGTAAAGGGGTGACATCACCTTAAGTTGGTTTATTTTTGCGTAAAAGTAAATTTTAAGTGAATTTTTTAATAATTTTGTGTAAAAGGGAAATATTATGGTTGTTGACCCTTATTCTTTTGATTTACCCTAAAATTATGTGGACAAACTATGTTAGTGACATTTGGTATAAATAGAGATCATAAGATCTCATTTTAGAACATATCTCTCCCATTTGTAGAGTCCTTGGACTGGAATTTTCGCTATCTTTGGATATTTTCTCTCATGTTCTCTTGTGTATGGATACTTTCTGTTTATTAGTTGGTGTAAGTGATGCACTATCCTTGGAATGTTATTCTTTTTCTATTGTGATGGTTTGTATTAGCATTTTTCCTTGAATTGGTAAGTATTTTTACATTGTATTATCATTTGTGTTCAAGACAAGGTTATTTTTCTAGATCTAGGTGGGAAGTATAAGAGAATACAACCCCACCTTAGCCTCCATCATTTTATGCTTAAATTTTGTTGGTTTAACAAGTGTTTTCTAAGAGAATTATAAGTGCATACACCCTCTTAGTCTAAACCCTAGCTAGGGATACTTGCCTTGGGGAGTAAGAAGATTTAAACCCCCAAGGAGGTAGTACCTCTAGCTCATCCCTTTCTTGACTCCATTAACCCAATCATTAAAGTCACTAGTCATCACTTGTTGCATTGGAGAAATAAAGTGTTGCCTTGGTAAACATGAAATTTCATGATTTTGAAGTTGTTCATAGTGGAATAGTTTCTATGCTATAAAGTCTTGCTTGAGCCACCAGGGAATTTAGTTTATACAAGTATTTCTTGCTGCTGTTACATATTTAACCTACAACCATTAGGGCTGCAAAAAACCCTAACCAAAATTTTCATTAACTCCTAATTTAACCGTTGAAAATTGCCTAAAATCTGCCCACATAATCTACTAAATATAACACATCTTTTGGAAAGTTTTGAGCAAGTTTTAGTGGTTAAATATCTTGATGTAATAATAAGTTTGTTACATCCATAAGGCTGATAAGAATCAATGCATTTATATTTTTATGACAACCTTTCTTTTGTGCTAAAGTCTTGCTCTATCTTTGTTGAGTTAAACTAGTTTTTACTAGCTTGTCTCTTGCTTATTCAATTGGACTTTTAGCACTTATTTTGAAGAACTTATTTTCTTTATGTGCTGATATATATAATTGATGATTTCTCCAATTAGGGAAAAAAATCTTAACTTTCTTGTCCACTTAACATTATTATATCCAAGTGTGGCTTTTCTTGTGTCTTGTGCAGGTACAAACACCCTTTGCATGCATCCAAAGGCTTGACAACCTTGGAACACCCAGAGACGAGTCATCAAAGCCACTTTCCTCTTCCATCATTGATCTTTAGGGGGATACTCTTGTTCCTTCCCTTCCATCCATCTCAATCCCCCAAGGGTTACCGTGATTGCCTCCCTAGAGTGACCTAGTCACCCTTGAAGTGCACAACCTATATCGAGGTGACATTGGGTATAATATCCCTTAGTTTTCGCCACTTGGTGGTTGGTTCAAGATTTTCCCAACCTAGGAATTGTGCGATAACAATTCCTATGGCACCTTGAAAAGATTGAATGAGTTATATGACACACATTCCGAGCTTGAACTCATACAACTAATGTTGAAGCTCTTCAACCTAGAGTTGAAAAATGATGACCCTATGGCTTTGGCTTCATAAATCACAACTATAATGCATGACATTGAAGCCATTGGAGTGAAGATTGAACTCCCTCACATGACCTTCATAAAGACCCTCTACCCTAAATATTATCACTACCTTGAATCGCTATAAGCAAGTAATCAGATGAAATTCATGACATTTCAAAAACTGGTAAAGAAATTTGTAGATCGTGAGAAATCCTTTGGAAAGAAGCCAAATCCTTCACTTGGAGAAATTGTTTGAATTTCTTAG
Organism: Picea sitchensis; assembly: GCA_010110895.2. Classification (NCBI taxonomy): domain Eukaryota; kingdom Viridiplantae; phylum Streptophyta; class Pinopsida; order Pinales; family Pinaceae; genus Picea; species Picea sitchensis. The sequence goes on from SNQJ01S0005308.1 coordinate 121,110, forward strand.
AAAGACAAGAGTAAACCACATGATTCTACCATAGGATAAAGCGATAGAAGAGGAAATGGGTGGGGAAGAAAGAGTTTCAGAGGTAGGGGGGGAGACACAACCAAGGTGACAGCTCCAATCTCCATTTTACCCGGTGAAACAATAATGGGTCACATAAAGTAGATGACTGCAGAGTTCCATGGGAAAAGATCAAATAAGACAGACATAATAAGAAAGAGGACAAAGGTAAACCTACAGAATAAAAAAAATTAATCCACCTGAATCTACCCATTACATTTTTCTCACTACAATATAGGAGTAATAGAAGATATATTTAACACTGCATATGGTCCTTGGAAAGATACATGGATTCTTGACACAGCCACAACCTCTCATATGAATTTTCAAATAAATTTGTTTGAAGACTTCAATGACAATGTATATGGCATAGTGTATTTTGCATACACGTCTAGCCTCAAACCGTTGGGATTGGGCACCACCAGGATTAAGTTTCATGGACTCCAAAATTTTCTTCTTCACAATGTACTCTATGTTCCTGAGATGAAAAGGAACTTGTTGTCTCTTGTGCATATCAGACAATAAGGCCACTATGTTCACATGATCAATGGAAAAGTTGAAGTATGAAAGGATTCAAATAACATGCTTGTTATGACTAGAATGGAAGATGGAAGACTATTGAAGCTGAATGGGACATGATCCCATACACACAATGTTGCATACCTCTCTGATCACAATGAAGGTATAATGCCATATAGTATTTTGTGGCATGCTAGATTGGTCATATCAATTATGATAGTCTTCATTTAATGAGAAATAATGGTATTTTTGGTGTGCCTACCATTCCTAGAAAACTAAAACAATGTGATGCATGTATCCTTGGAAAGCATAGAAAACAACCTTTCTGTGATTCTACTTCTAGAGCATGTAGAAAGATTGAATTAATTCATTTTGATTTGTGCGGTCCTATGCTCATTCCTTCTACAAATGGAAATAAATATATAATTTCCTTTATTGATGATTACACTAGGATGTGTTGGGTATACTTGCTAAAAGATAAATCTCAATCTTTTAAAACATTTAAATTTTTTTATGTATGGATTCAAAATGAAGCTCAGTCTTGTATTGGCTCTCTTTGCACTAATAATGGAAGAGAATACACATCCAATGAATTTGGAAGTTACCTTCACTAACGTGGGATTAAAAATCAAACAACAATTTGATACAATCCTTAACAAAATGGTGTAGCTAAACGAATGAACTTGACACTCCTAATATGGTTTGTTCCATGATGTATTTCAAGTATGTTAAATTGTTGTTTTTGGTTGATGCAATTCTATGTGCAGTTTATGTCAAAAATAGATGTCCATCTCATGCTATAAAAAACAAGACTACTTATGAAATGTGATATGGCCACATTCCTTCGATGAGGCATCTTAGGGTCCTTGGTTCCACCTACTATGCCTTGATTCCTAAGTAGAAAAGAAGAAATATTGATGCGAGGAGTCAGAAGTGCATATTCTTGGGGTACTCAAATACCACCGAAGGGTATCATCTTTAAGATGAGACAAACAAGAAGTTAATCATTTCCATAGATGCAATATTTCTTGAATCCACCAAGAAAGATGAAATGTTGAGAGATACCTTGATCATCTGGATAGATTCACTCGTGTAAATACATACCATGAATTTAATGATGAGATTCCACATCTTGAAGGGGGTATCCCTATCTTGGGTCAATCTCTGGAATCTCCTTTTGTAGCACCATCTTCCCCTCATGAAGAAACTCTTACCACTTCATCAGAACCCAAAATTCAATTAGATGATGTCATCGAGAAGATTGAAAAGTTGAGGCTTGATGAGAACTAAGCACCATCCCAATCAGTCGAGAAACCTGGACCATCTCAGAAAGGTCCACCAAAAGGGCTCACAAAAACACTTGAACGTGTTCATCCTGATGAGGTGCGGTAGACAAGAACCAAATTGTCCTAAAAACAAGATGGAGGTAATATAGATAATTCAAAATCAGGTGATGTAGAAGATATGGATGTTTCATATGATTGTGAGTTGAATTTATCTACAAACCATGAAATGAATTCCTTTAAAGAAGCATCTTATCATGACGAATGGAAAGAAGCCATGCAGAAGGAATATGATGCTCTCATCAAGAATTATAGATGTAAGTGATGTGCTAGCTTTGGAAGGCTATTCTTTTGCTATTGTGATGGTTTGTCTTAGCATTTTTCCTTGAATTGGTAAGAAGTTTTACATTGTATTATCGTTTCTGTTCAAGACAAGGTTATTTTTCTAGAGATAGGGGGGAAGTATAAGGGCATAGACCCCCACCTTAGCCTCCATCATTTTATGCTTAAATTTTATTGGTTTAACAAGGGTTTGCTAAGAGAAGTATAAGTGCATACACCCTCTTAGTCTAAACCCTAGCTAGGGATACTTGCCTTGGGGAGTAAGAGGATTTACACCCCCAAGGAGGTAGTACCTCTAGATCATTTGTTTCTTGAATCCATTAACCCAATCATTAAAGTCACTAGTCATCACTTGTTGCATTGGAGAAATAAATTTTTGCCTTGGTAAACATGAAATTTCGTGATTTTGAAGTTGTTCCTAGTGGAATCAATTCTATGCTATAAATGCTTGCTTGAGCCACTAGGGAATTTCATTTCTCCAAGTATTTCTTGCTGATGTTACAGATTTAACCTACAACCATTAGGGATGCAAAAAACCCTAACCAAACTCTTCATTAACTCCTAATTTAACTGTTGAAAATTGCCTAAAATCTGCCCACATAATCTACTAAGTACAACACATCTTTTGACAAGTTTTGAGCAAGTTTTAGTGGTTAAATCTCTTGATGTAATAATACGTTTGTTACATCCATAAGGATTATAAGAATCACTGCAGTTATCTTTTTATGACAACCTTGCTTTTGCGAAAAATTCTTGCTCTATCATTGTTGAGTTAAACTAGTTTTTACTAGCTTGTCTCTTGCTTATTCAGTTGGACTTTTAGCACTTATTTTGAAGACCTTATTTTCTTTATGTGCTGATATATATCATTGATTATTGATGCAATTAGGGAAAACAATCTTAACTTTCTTTTCCACCTAACATTATTATATGCAAGTGTGGTTTTTCATGTGTCTTTTGCAGGTACAAACACCCTTGAAAGGTCCACCAAAATGGCTCACAAAAACACTTGAACGTGTTCATCCTGATAAAGTGAAGAAGAAAAGAACCAAATTGTCCTAAAAACAAGATGGAGGTAATGTAGATAATTCAAACTCAAGTGATGTAGAAGATATGGGTGTTTCATATGATGGTGACTTGAATTTATCTACGAACCATGAAATGAATTCCATTAAAGAAGCAACTTATCATGATGAATGGAAAGAAGCCATGTAGAAGGAATATGATGCTCTCATAAAGAATGGAACATGGAAGTTGGTGGACCCTCCATATGGAACCAAACTGATTGGATGCAAGTGGGTATTCAATAATAAGTACAGATCTGATGGCTCACTTGAAAAGCACAAATCAAGGCTCATGGAAAAAGGATTTGCACAAAACGAAGGTGTTGATTATGATTAGATTTTTTCCCCCATAGCAATATGGGCTACCATCCACACTCTATTTTCCATGGCAGCGCAAAATGGATGGAAACTTCATCAAATGGATGTGAATACTGCTTTCTTGAATGGAGACTTGAAAGAGAATGTGTTCATGTCTCAACCATAAGGATTTACTGTGAAGGGACAAGAACATAAGTTATGCAAGCTCATCAAATCCTTGTATGGATTGAAACAAGCACCATGATCATGGTATGAAAAGTTAACTGAGAATCTTATAAAATTAAACTTAAATCATTTCAATCTTGACGATGCAACTTTGTTTGTCAAGAAAGTTGGAAAAACCGTTGTAAATCTTGTAGTATATGTAGATGATTTGTTCATAATAGGGAACAATGAGAACTACATTGAAAAAATAAAGAAATAATTGAAGAAAGGCTTTGAGGTGACATATTTGGGACATCTTCACCACTATTTGGGCATTGAAGTGATTCAAAATCCAAAGTACATATTCATCTCCAAGAAGAAGTACATTGGAGAATTGTTGAATAAGTTTGGCATCGCAGAGTGCAATCCTATTTCTACTCCAATGGAACATAACTTGAAGCTCACATCAAAAGAAGGGAATGAATTTGAGGATGCAACCAAGTATAGACAACTTTTGGGAAGTTTCATCTATCTTAAGGCCACCAGACCATACATTTCATTTGTTGTTGGGATTCTTTCTAGGTTCATGAAGAAGCCTTGTGAAGGACATTGTCTGTTGCAAAAAGAGTTTTGAAATACTTGAAAGCAAATCAATTTGATCGGATATTTTGATTCAGACTTTGATGGAGATAAGGAAAATGGAGTATCAAATTCGTATTATCTCATGAGTTTTGGATCAACAACTGCTTCCTGGACATCGCACAAACAATCAGTCCCAACAGATTCCACAACAGAGGAAAAATATGTGGCAGCTGCAGAAGTGATGAAGGAGATTGTGTGGCTTAGGAAAATACTTGAATATTTATAGGAGAAAAAAATGAGTTCTACTCCTCTTCTAGTTGAAAATACTTCTGCAATCAAGTTTTCCAAGAATCCCGTATTCCATGATCGAACCAAGCACATCGACACAAAGTATCACTTGATTTGATACCATGCAGAGGCCAAGACTATTCACTTCAGATATTGTTCCACAAATGAGCAAATTGCAAACATCTTCACCAAATCGCTTGGAAGAGAAAATTTTGAGAAGTTCAGAATGATGCTTGGATTCAGACACACACCTTTGGATTAAGGGGGGGGGATTGTTGGACACGTAATCCTTCATTGATGCGTTACTTGTAACATTGTAAATATGAATAGTCATAGGTGATAAGAAACATCTTCAGTTATAAAATACCAACAAACAATTATTGTGTATATATTCACCTATCTAGTTAATGCAAAGACATCAATGTGGAGTTATATTTTCTGCCCACTCTTGGCCTAGCAAAGTGAACTAGTTCAATTAAGACTTTTACTGTAGTTTTCATTTGGTAAACATATACTCATGTGTCTTTGATTAAGAAGCTTTTAGAAAACTAGAGCAAAACAATTAATGACTAAGATTCTTCTCCAAATCCTATTAATTGTATCTTTTAACCATAAGTTTAGCACTTTTTTTATATGGTACATACATGTTATTGCATAGAGAGTAATTAGGTGCACCCAAAGCATGTGTCATGTCTATAATGTTAATAAATTAAATTGAAAAAAGGTAACATCTGTAAAAATGACAAATTAAAATTTAATAGCCTACCTATTGACGGACGAGAATTGAACCGCTCAAGCAGCTAAGGGAGAACACCTGATGTCAGGTCCCAATTAGACCCGCTGTCGCTTGGAGTAGCATTTCAAACTAGATTATGGCCTGGTTACTGGAGGTTCTCAGATGAATTAAAACTCTAAAGAACTAATTTATGGGCTAAGATGAGTATCTATAGTCCTAACATGTACTTCTATTCTAACCTATCCTGAACATGAACAAACTAATAGATAAGTGCAGTGAAATATTTATATTACTTACGCAGAAATAATTCATATAAGCAAGAAACATGAAAGCTTAACAATACAACAAGTTAGACACAAATAATTGATTCACTAACTGATTATATTGTTGTTGCACTTGAAGTGAAAGTTATGGTTACTATAAACACATGAAGATTAGTTTAGAAGTAGTTCATAAAACCAACTTTCACATATCGCAGAGATAAACATGCATAAATAGAAAAATATGATTGATACACATTAACACCATAATCTTCAAAAAAGTCTTTGTTATTCCAATTAACTTGTAGTAATAGTATTGTCTTTTTCTCTTCGAAAACAAAAATCCCTCATTATTTTACATTCATATGATTTATAGAACACCGATAGAAAATTTCCATATCCCTCTAAATGTCGAATGGCCAGGGTCCTGCAGCGACGCTTCAATTTCCTTTCTTCATTAATAAATTATGATAATTACGAGGGAAATGATTATTCTCCAAAAAAATTAGTTAGAATGAGATCATTAAATGACATTTGACAGTTGTGATTTTGCATTTATGAAGGCCTTCCAGATCTCAAAGTCATTGAGTATGGTGTCCAATCAGTGTAGATGTGTTCTTTCAAGGTATGTCTCACCGTTGTAGATGGGCGTAATGATTTCCGTCTTCAAGCTTTGGTCAACACGTTGCACACAATCTTGAGTTAGCGAGATCAAGATGAAATGTTGTATTAATCTTTCTTCTATAGCTTCAACGTTGTTTTCATCGATTGCCTCTATGGATTCACACTGAGGTTCCTTTTGTTCTCTAAAATTTTGACCATTGTTTGGGTTGACAACGCATTTTCTAGATCCCTAAGAGAATCCATTCTAAATAGTGAGAGTAGGTTCTCTGAAGACGTCCATAACTTTTTACTCATCGTGATGACTTGTTTTGGAGTCCTATGTATATCTACAATAGTTTCTATCCTTGCACTCAACATTCGGTGGTCTCAAATTCTCTGCTTGTCTGGGTACACAGGAAAGGTCTCAGGGAAGATTTGCTAGGCGTCTTTCCATTATGTGACCTGGCTATAAGCCTCCAGGTATTTTTGATATTTTTCATGCATTTCTTTTACTTGTACGCCCAATTTCTCTTGATCAAACCTGGCCTTTAATATTTTTTTCAGAGCGTAGAAAAATATCTTATGTGAGTTCTGAATTTCTTCATTCTTCTCTGTAGCCTCCATTTTTTTAGCTTCCAGAGCAATTGTATAGTTTTGGCTTTCTTCTACTGCTTTATTTAGGATATCACTGTCTTGTTGTAGCCTTTTAACTTCCCTTTCACTTCTTTCATTGAAATATATCATTTCAAAGTGTTCTCCTTTAAGTTGCATAGCTTCCCAGTAACGTGAAACTTTGAGTTTTTCCACCTCATGTAGATGAGCCCTTTGATTGAGGGTGATTGTTTCACTTAATTTCTCCTTCAGCTCCGTATCCTGGATTTGTAGTTGTCTTTCCATCTCCTCTACAAAGGAACCCATGAATGAGACACTACAACCCCTTGTATTTCATGAAACCCATGCCCATTGAGTCTTGATCCTTAACCACTTCATCCACTTTACATGGCTTAGAGAGGGATCTCTTGGAAACACTCCTTGACATAGGTCAAGATCTACCCAATAGGACACCTTGTCAACCCTCCCATATCCAAGCTTGGCAAGTTGCATAATGTATTTGAGCACTTACTTGTTTGACATGGTAATCCTTTACGCAGAGGTTTAGGTGGCTAGTTTATTGACTTGATTTACTCATCATGATATTTTGACTTGAGATCCTTGGAGGGTGTGCTTATTTGTCTTTGCAGGACCTAGACGGTGGACAATTTTGGAGGAACAAGCCTATTTTGGGCTTCCATGGGGCTTGAATCCCATAGGTTGGATGCCAAGGGACCGCATTCCAAATGAGAAAGTCATACCTTAAGAGGCATAGAAGACATTGTGGAAAACATGACCTAGCCCTCACATGCCAAACATTTTGCCTAGGAGAGGCAAAACATCACCTTTGGAAGCATGGCATCATCTAGGAGGGCTAGGGTTTGGTGGTGAGGTTATTATTCATTGACACAAGGACGTTTTGAGGAGAATGGGGCTTTGACCATGAATAAATTACCTATATGATTGACATGTGGCTTTGGGAAGCCTAACTACACTTCTCCAACACCAACGACTTGCTCCTAGTGTCAAAGTGTTCCCTATAGGGGTAACATCACCTTAAGTTAGGGTTTATTTTTGTGTAAAAGCAAATTTTAAGTGAATTGTTTAATATTATTTGTGTAAAGGGGCAAGATTAGGGTTGTTGACCCCTAGTCTTGTGGTTTACCCTAAAATTATGTGGACAAACTATGTTAGTGACATTTGGTATAAATAAAGATCATAAGATCTCATTTTAGAACATATCTCTCCCATTTGGAGAGGCCTTGGACTGAAATTTTCGTTATCTTTGGCTAGTTTCTCTCATGTTCTCTTGTGTATGACTACTTTCTTGGTTATTGGTTGGTGTAAGTGATGCTCTAGCCTTGGAAGGCTATTCTTTTACTATTGTGATGGTTTGTCATAACATTCTTCCTTGAATTGGTAAGGCTTTTTACTTTGTATTATCATTTGTGTTCAAGACAAGGTTATTTTGCTAGAGCTAGGTGGGAAGTATAAGGTCATACATTCCCACCTTAGCCTCCATCATTTTATGCTTAAATTTTATTGGTTTAACAAGGGTTTTCTAAGAGAAGTATAAGTTCATACACCCTCTTACTCTAAACCCTAGCTAGGGATACTTGCCTTGGGGAGTAAGAGGATTTACACCCCCAAGGAGGTAGTACCTCTAGCTCTTTCCTTTCTTGACTCCATTAACCCAATCATTAAAGGAACTAGTCATCATTTGTTGCATTGGAGAAATAAATTGTTGCCTTGGTAAACATGAAATTTCGTGATTTTGAAGTTGTTCCTAGTGGAATCAATTCTATGCTATAAATGCTTGCTTGAGCCACTAGGGAATTTGATTTCTCCAATTATTTATTGTTGTTGTTAAAGATTTAACCTACATCCATTAGGGCTGCAAAAAACCCTAACCAAACTCTTTATTAACTCCTAATTTAACCATTGAAAATTGCCTAAAATTTGCCCACATAATCTAGTAAGTACAACATATATTTTGGCAAGTTTTTAGCAAGTTTTAGTGGTTAAATATCTTGATGTAATAATAAGTTTGTTACATCCATAAGGATGATAAGAATCACTGCAGTTATCTTTTTATGACAACCTTGCTTTTGTTCTAAAGTCTTGCTCTATCATTGTTGAGTTAAACTATTTTTTACTAGCTTGTCTCTTGCTTATTCAATTAGCACTTATTTTGAAGACCTTAATTTCTTTATGTGCTGATATATATCATTGATTATTGATGCAATTAGGGAAAACAATCTTAACTTGATTTACCACCTAACATTATTATATGCAAGTGCGAATTTTCTTGTGTGTCGTGTAGGTACAAACACCCTTTGTAGGCATCCAAAGACTTGAAAACCTTAGAACACCCAGAGATGAGTCGCCAAAGCCATTTTCCTCTTCCATCATTGAGATTTAGGGGGATACTCCTCTTACTTTCCTTACATCCATCTCAATCCCCCTAAGGTCACCGTGATCGCCTCCTTAGAGTGACATAGTCACCCTTGAAGTGCATGACCTATATCAAGGTCACATTGGGTATAGTGTCCCTTAGTGGTTGGTTCTGGATTTTCCCAACCTATGACTTGTGCGATAATAATTCCTATGGCACCTTGAAAATATTGAATGAGTTATATGACACACATTCTGAGCTTGAACTCATACAACTAATGTTGAATCTCTTCAACCTAGAGTTGAAGAATGATGACCCTATGGCTTTGGCTTCATAAATCACATCCATAATGCATGACATTGAAGCCACTGGAGCAAAGATTGAACTCCCTCTCATGACCTTCATTAAGGCCCTCTACCCTACATATTCTCACTACCATGAATCGTTGCAAGAAAGTAATCAGATGAAATTCATGACATTTAAAAAATCGATAAATAAAGTTTAAGATCATGAGAAAGCCTTTGGAAAGAAGCCAACTCCTTCAACTGGAGAAACTGTTTACCTTGCTTTGAAAGACAATAGTAAACCACCTACTTCTTCAGAGGAGAAAGTGATATAATAGGACATGGGTGGGGAAGAAAGAGTTTCAGAGGCAAGGGGGAAGACACAACCAAGGTGATAGCTCTAATCTCCATTGTACCCGGTGAAACAATAATGGGTCACTTAACGTAGCTGAATGTATATTTCCATGGGACAAGATCAAAGAAGACAGATATAATAAGAAAGAGGACAAAGGTAAACCTATAGAATCAGAAAAAGTAATCCACCTGAATCTACCCATTACATTGTTGCTCACTACAATATATGAGTAATAGAAGATTTATTTAACACTACATATGGTCCTTGGAAAGATACATGGCTTCTTGACACAGGCGCAACCTCTCATATGACATTTCGAAGATATTTTTTGAAGACTTCAATGACAATGTAGATGACATAGTGTATTTTTCATACAAGTCTATCCTCAAACCATCGGGAATGGGAACCATCATGATTAAGTTTCTTGGACTCCCAGATTTTCTTCTGCACAATGTACTCTATGTTCCTGAGCTGAAAAGGAGCTTGTTGTCTCTTGTGCATATCAGACAACAAGACCACTGTGTTTACATGATCGGTGGAAAAGTTGAATTATGAAAGGATTCAAATAACATGCTTGTTATGACCAGAATGGAAGATGGAAGATTGTTGAAGTTGAATGAGACATCTACCCATACACACAATGTTGCATACCTATCTAATCACAGTGAAGGTATAATGT
>SNQJ01S0005308.1:131659-154240 GCA_010110895.2 Picea sitchensis
GGATTCAAATAACATGCTTGTTATGACCAGAATGGAAGATGGAAGATTGTTGAAGTTGAATGAGACATCTACCCATACACACAATGTTGCATACCTATCTAATCACAGTGAAGGTATAATGTCATCTAGTATTTTGTGGCATGTTATATTTGGTCATATCAATTATGTCAGTCTTCGTTTAATGAGAAAGAATGGTAATTTTGGTGTGCCTACCATTCCTAGAAAACTAAAAAAATGTGATGCATGTATCCTTGGAAAGCATAGCAAACAACCTTTCCGTGATTCTACTTCTAGAGCATGTAGAAAGCTTGAACTAATTCATTATGATTTGTGCGGCCCTATGCATGTTCCTTCTACAAATGGAAATAAATATATAATGTCCTTTATTGATGATTACACTAGGATGTGTTGGGTATACTTGCTGAAAGATAAATCTCAATATTTTGAAACATTTAAAATATTTTATGTATGGATTCAAAATGAAGCTCAGTTTTGTATTGGCTCTCTTCGCAATGATAATGTAAGAGAATACACATCCAATGAATTTGAAAGTTACCTTCACCAACATGGGATGAAAAATCAAACAACAATTCCATACAATCCATAACAAAATGGTGTAGTTGAATGAATGAGCTTGACACTCCTAATATGGTTCGTTCCATGATATATTTCAAGTATGTTAAATTGATGTTTTGGGTTGATGCAATTCTATGTGAAGTTTATGTCAAAAATAGGTGTCCATCTCATGCTATAAAAAACAAGACTAATTATGAAATGTGGTATGGCCACATTCCTTCGGCGAGGCATCTTAAGGTCTTTGGTTCCACCTATTATGCCTTGATTCCTAAGGAGCAAAGAAGAAAGCTTTATGTGAGGTGTCGGAAGTGCATCTTCTTGGGGTACTCAAATACAACCGAGGGGTATCGTCTTTAAGATGAGACAAAAAGAACTTCATAATTTCCATAGATGCCTTGAAGTTCATAATTTCCATAAATGGAGTGAAATGTGGGAATAGATGCCTTGTAAGTCAAGTGATTGCTTATGTTGGTCCTAAGGTCTACACTTGACTGCTAAAAGGGCAAAGCTAGGCCACCCATCAGTTTAGAATGATTGTTTCTTTAATTTTGGTCAGAAGGATATTCTATGAAGTAAAAGGCAAGATTGGGTTGGAAAAATGATATGGATGAGGGCCCTCCTTGGCTGATGGCACACTAAAGACAGACCAGTGAAATAATAGAAAACAGAGAGAAACAACAAACTATTCAATGAATAATTTGTTGTAAGAAGTTCAATACTCAAAATAATATTTTGAGACATCAAACATGTATCAAAACACAGTAACTTGCATAGGTTGCAAAGATGAATTTTCACTAAAGCATTAGTTGTTTGACAGGTTGTGCATCAGTAAGAATAAGTCACACAATAGCTAAAAGGAAATGAAAGCACATTGCACAAATAAAAAAATGTATTCAAGATAAGAATAAAAACACATAATAAGTTGAACGAATCACTGTCATAAAGAATATGTTCACCAGGTAGAAAGATTTAATCCATGCATAAAACGAGTCCAACTACTCTGTTGTATTGCAATTCTTTCCTAAAAAAATCCGACCTTTACAATACCCAAAAACTAACTATTTACAAAAAAGTTGCAGGGGTCCTCGTCCTTAGGGGACCGATACCTGAATTAAGCTAACTGTCTGTAAATCAAATTATTAATTGTACTAAGATGCTGAAATTAATCAACAAGAGTGGTTATTATCTCACACAGAAGAGCACTCTTGCATCTAATCTAGGAAAATGTTGGACTTAATCAAAATAAAACTACTACTGTCTTTGAGACATAACTGATACATGTTGAAGGAACTGAATGACCAAAAATGGGCCACAGATTGACATAGCAAAGCTCTGTTGTCAAGAAATGGCATGTCTGTGAGTTGTTGGAGGCTACTAGAGATAACCGGTTTTGATCTTTAACAGAGACTGAATCTTTGTCTGTGTCTGAGCTTTCACAAGCTAAGTGCAGACTGAATTGACTGTACTCGACTCTTCCCCTTGCTTTCACTGTGATGACTGGTTGTGAACATGAAATCATGGAGGCAGGCATCCAATGGGAAGATGGGATGAGTGTGCACGAGGTATATGCCATATGAGGATAGATGTCACAAGGTGAGAGGATCCATGAATATGATGGAGGTATCTGTAGTGTGGAGTTGGCGGTGTAGAATGAAGGATACAGGTGGCATGAGTGGAGGACAAGTGTCGGGTGGCAAGAGGAGCAAGAGTAATGAGTGGGATGAGTGGAGGTGACGTGGTGTCATACAAGAATGTGATTGTGGAAGTCGTTGAGGGTAGTTTGGATTCAGACCGCCTTTGGGACCGCAATTCACCAGAAGCTGCCACATACCCTTCCAATAAAGCCATGGTTTAAATTGCGGGACCGCTCTGGAAAATTAACGTCTCGACAGTTTGCATCCCCGCAATGAAACATAGTTGTCGATCTGATTACGATCCGAGATCGGGGTGATATTTACCTGCCGCAAGAATCAACGGCTCTCGTTGATCTAAGATCAATGGTCCATATTTACTTTGAACTTTCAGGCTTTGGGAGTTTTGAAAATGAAACACGAAACATCTCCCGAAGAAAAAATCTTCGAAGTGAATGATCTGTCGCCACGTGTCATGATGGATGAATGATCCAGATTCACTTCAGAATTTCCAGTTTCAGGAGTTTCAAATGTGAAGCACGAAACATCTCCTGGAGGAAAATCGATGAAGTGACGTAGTGACCTAATGTCGTATGATGTCACGAATGTTGATGTGTCACGGAGAGAAAGGTGACATGTGTCACGTGGAAACGGGTGCATGTCACAACCAAATGAGAAAGAATGAGTTCCATGTGTGCTACCTGATGAGTGTTCCATGTGTCCCACCTCATGAGTGTGCCACGTGTCTCAACTGTTGGTTTCCATGTGTTTCAACACTTCGAGCTTCGGGTCTTTGGTTCTCTAAGAGTTTCAAACATGAAACCTGAAAATTGCCCAGAGGAAAATCCCCAAAGTGAATGATCTGTTGCCATGTCTCATGGCCAATGAACGCTCTAGATTCACTTCAGAGATATAATCTTCGGGAGTTTCAAATGTTAAGCATGAAGATCTCCCAGAGGAAAACTCCCAGAGTGAAATGATCTGCCGCCACATGTCTCTGTTGATGTATGGTCCTAATTCGTTTTAGGACTTCGGTTCTTTGGCTCTTCAAGAGGTTCGAATGTTTGTGCTTGAAAAAATCCCGAAGTGAAAATCGTCGAACTAGATGATCCGTCGCCACGTGTCATGGTAGATGAACAACCCAGATTATCTTCGGGTCTTCGGCAGTTCAGGAGTTCTGATGACTCTTGATTTTAAACTCCACGTGATTTTGCACCTCGAATGGATGACAACCCTCGATCTAATTTGCTTGAATGATCTCCACCATTGAAACTTTCCCTTGTTTATTACGGCAACCCTGGCCCAAATATGACCGTTATGAGCGGCTGCGTTTATCCACGGGCGTTTCCTACATATGCAAAAAGACTTGGTGGGACTTTGGTGAGCTTAATCAATGGAAAAATATGAGGACAATTAATTCGAACCCAATCCAACATATATTTATCCTTTGAGAAACAGAGACAGACATGCGCAATGACTCAAAAATGAATAAGGACCAAGATACTTTGTAATGGGAGAAAGACTGAACCAACCAGAAAAAGGAAAAAGGACGAAGGCATGGTCAAACAAGAGGAGAAGTAGGGGATGCAGTCCTAGGTTATAACAGTTTCCCTAAAGGTATATTACTTCTCCGGATGATTGTACCTTCTCGATACACAAGAAAATCCAACTTGCAATGATATATGTTAGTATGGATGAACAAGTTAAGCTTGTTGTCCACAATTTTAGGTCCTAGATAAAAATTTATATCAACAAGTAATACATTCAAATCATAATGTAAAGAATAATATCAATCAACAATATTATCAATGAGTATGGAAATCAATTATGACTGAAAAATGGCACTTTGAGGCTAAACATAGCAAGTTGTTGTAACATGTAATTTCTGCAGAAAATTGCATCCTTATGGTTGTATCATTCATTCACTTTTATCAGCATATTACACCATCAAAATATGCCAATGAGTAGCCCAAAATATGCACCCTAGTTAGTAGAGTTAGTGTGCAATATTTAGGAGATAGTATAGGGTTAGTTTAGGAGTTAAGAATGAATTAGTAGCTAGGGTTATGCAACCCTAATGGTTGTAGGTTAAAGTTTATAACAACAATTTAAGTAGTGGGAGAAAGGGTATGCCCTAGTAGTGAAGACTCCTCTCAATGAGTCAAATCAAATTCAAGCAAGAGATACTTCAAAAGACAAAAATATTGTTTCCCAATGCAATGCTTTTATATCTCCAATGCAAAAAATGAATGACTAGTGCCTTTACTATTGGGTTAATGGAGTCAAATAAATGAACTAGATATACTACTTCCTTGGGGGTGTAAATCCTCTTACTTCCCAAGGAGAGTATCTCTAGTTAGGGTTTGAGAATGAAGGGTGTAAATGCTCTTACTTCCTCAAACAAACCCTTTCAACATCAATGAACTTTAAGCAATAAATGTTAGACACTACAGTGGGGGTGTAAATACTCTTACTTCCCACTTAGATCCTAGCACAAGAATCCTTGACTTGAAAAAATGATAGCATAAGAGTAAAATATCATACCAAAATCAAGAAAGATGCTAAGATGATCCACCATAAAAGCTTGGAAACATTCATCCAAAGCTAGCGCCTCACTCCTCCATCATAGCCTTAAACAAGTGCACAAAAGACAAATATAGCCAAGTGTAGAGAAAATTTCAGATCAAGTCCTCTCACAAGAGGGAGAGTTATGTCCAAATTAGATCTTATGATCTCTTATTTATACAAAATTTCATTAAGGTGACTTGTTCATATATTAAGGGGTAAACCACAAGACTAGGGGTCAACAACCCTAATATTTCCCCCTTAAACAAAGTAATATTAAACAATTCATTTAAATTTTCACTTTTGCACAAGTAAAACCCTAATTTACATGAACATCTCCCCTTTAGGGGACATTTTTCCACTTTGAAGAAGTCATTGGTGTTGGAGAAACATTGGTAGGCCGCCAAAGGCAACACGTCAAGCATCTAGGATGATGCAGGAGCATCTCTCCATGTCAGCCAGCCAGCCACGCCAGCGAATTCAAGTCGCGCATTAAAGAGAGGCGCAGTCCTCATTTAAAATCTGAATTGAATGTAATTAAATGTTTATGCTGGTGAGTTGTGAAGTCGTGCCTTTGTGCAGGCATTAGGTATATCAGCCTGTAATGTTTGTAAGGCTGAGATATAGATCCGATAGTGGACTAGACAGCCCATTCAATGCAATTGAATAGGGTAGGTAGATTGGAGGGAAGATCTCGAAGAGACCCCTCAGGTAAAAGAGATTTCTTATATCATTTTGAGAGAGTTAGTGAGAGATAGCATAGAGGTGGAGAAAAGAGAATCTGTGTGAGGAGAGAAAAAGAGAGAAGAGTCAAGACCTTGTTACAGGCCGTGCTCAGGAACACCTTGTATAAACAGGCATTTGCCATATTTAATACAAAGAGCAGTTTTTCCTGCATGTATTATGTGTGTTAAATGAATGTCTGTGAGTGTTCTTCATATGACATGAATGTATGTTGTAGATGTATGCTAGGCATTTGCAGGAGTGTGTCTGATTTCAGGTGAAGGTCTTTGAGGCTTCACACCAGGAGGGTGTGACAGAACACTGCGGGTTCTGATAGTCATGCACAGGAGGTTGCACTTCTGAATACTGCGGGTTCAGAAAAAGACGTGTTGCAGCACAAGAACTGGAGTCAACAACTCAGGAGAAAGACCTCAAGGTTGTTGAACACCTTCGAGGCAAGGCTATGTGGGAGAAGACACAGTTGCACACAGAATTCTGTTGTGGATTCTATGAAGCTCTGCCAAGTGGGCATTGAGCAGGTGCAAGGAGTGCATAAAGGAAGAACTCTGCTGTGAGTTCAGAAAGAAACAGAATCACTAAGGATTCTGAGAGCTCTGCCAAGTGGGCATTGAGTAAGTGTGAAAACAAAATAAAAGAGAACTCTTTGAGTTCTGGAGTTCAGAGGAAGAATCCACTGAGGGATCTTCACAGGGTTGCTAAACACCCTACAGACTCAACAAGGAGTTGCTTGAGCAGAAGGATAGCCAGGAGGGCATCCAAACATTCTCCATCTGTAGGAGGAAGGAAGAAGGATAAAATCCCTTAGGGGTCTGAGCATGTGAGAATATCAGGAGAGACAACACTGTGTGTGCGTAAAGACTCTGCAAAGGCGCAAGAGTTGGAGAATCCTTTGAGGATTCGAAAGGAGCAAAGATCAAGAGGAATAGCGTCGTGGAGAACTCACGGTAAGAACTCAGGTAAAGGAGCTCGCAGAGAAGAAAGGCAAAGGTCGAGGCCTTTGGGAACTTAGAGTTTTCCCAAGGTTGGGAAGAACGCACATAAGCTTAGGAGGGAGCACAGTAGCCATCAGATCGGGCGGAGAAGGAAATCTAGACCATTGGTTTCTACGTCCAGGAAGGGAGCTCAGGAGGAGTGCACAAGGAGAACGGATTAGAACCGACAGATCTAGAGCGAAGTACTCGACAGCCGTCAGATCTGTCGAGAGTTGCGAGGGAGTTAGGCCTTCATGAACAAGGAGGAGAAAGTCCCGAAAGGCGTTGAGGCATTGGGATATCAGCGTTCGTGATGTCAGGGATATCGAGGACGTGAGGAGAGTCACTCGACACCAGGAACCCCGAATCAACGAGATTTGATCTGGACCGTTCGTTTGGGAGTGGACGTGTGTCACGAGATTACCCACATATGGGACTCGGGCATCGGAGGTTGGAAGAGGAAGTATTTCGACTTCATGAGTGGCAAAGAGGCGAGAGCTCTGTGTTGTGGGCCTAGCTGACGTCACATAGGGATATCGACACTCGGGATATCGGAGTTCTCGAGGTCGAGTAAATCGGGACATTTCAAGTCTCGAAACAACAAGATTGGCTCAGAGCTGTCCATCCATTGGGGACACGTGGTGGAGATCTGGACTATCAGAGAAGGTACCGATAGGAGAGCCACATCAGAGAATTGGGCATCGAGATATAGGGGATCCTGTGGACAAAGTGTCCTTGCAATTCGGAATCGCGAAGTCCGAAACTCTGACAAGAAGGAGGAAGCTCCATCGTGGGGCCAGTTGTTAGCATAGCAGAGAATCGACTTTCGAGAGATCGGGGAAGTCAAGGGAAAAATCACTTCGGCATTTGAAGTCGTGAAACCTCGAGGGAGATCTGGAGATGTTGGTTTTAATGATCGATCACAGTTGTTGATTGTGTTTTACGGTGGAAGGGCATCCTAGTGATGTCATATCGGGATTTGGAGGATCGGGAATCCCATGGGAAAATGCATTGCAGCATTTGAAATCTCGAAACCCCGAAAGGAATAGGACTTTGGTCACGGGGATAGTGGTCATATGGGCCAGGAGTCTATCCAGGAGGGCTAAGGCGTAAAAGCGCATATCGATAAATTTACTCATCAAAGATCGGGAGATTGCGGGGATAGAGGTTCGTGACATCGAGGATCGCGAAACCCCGAATCCCGATAAGGAGTATAAGGCTGCGGTCTTGTGAGAGGAGGTCATATGGAGCAGGGCATAGCCAGGAGGGGCTAAGGCCAGAAGGGAGCGTATAGGAAAATCGGTGGTCGGGAGTTCGAGAGGATAGGAACTCTTGACATCGGGAAACAAGAAACCCCAAAACCTAAAATTGAGTCGGGAAAAAGTCACTGGCGCGTGCAGAGGCCATGACAGGGAAAGAGAAGGACCTGTGGATTGGGTTTTCATCAGGGATTCCAGCAGGGAATCGAATGAGCTAATTCAGCTCAAAGGGGAATTTGAACGATCCTGTGAGCAGGAGAGTGCGAGGTGGTGGTCGCGTCTGTCTCTCACTGCGTCATAGGAAATCTCCTCATGGTGAAGACCTCTTCTTCCTAAAAACTTCCATGTGTCAATGAGTGGTGACATCACCACCAAACCCTATCCCTCAAAAGTGATGTCATGCCCTAGGAGGTGACATTTTTCCTCTCCTTGGCAAGTCATTTGGAAAGTGAAGCATGGGCTAGATCCATCCAACTATCCTCTAGGAATTCAATATTTCATATAAGTGATCCGACATGTGGACCCTTGGCATCCAATCTGTGGTATTGTATCCCCATGGAAGCCCAAGCTAGGCTTGTTCTCCCAAAACTGTCCACCAACTAGGTCCTGCAAAGACAAATGAGCACTCCCTCCAAGGATTTCAAGTCATAACATCATGATAATTGAATTCAATAGATAAATGAGCCACCTAAGCATGTGCATCAAATATCACTATATCAAACAATTCATTGCACAAGGGCACTATGCGACTTGTCAAGCTTGAATATGGGAGGGTTGACAAGGTGTCCTATTGGGTAGATCTTTCCCTAGGTCAAGGAAAGTTTCCAAGAGATCCCTCTCTAAACCATGTAAATTGGATGAGGTCAAGACTCAGTGGGAATAGGGCTCATGACATACAAGGGGTCGTAGTGTCTCATTCATGGGTGCCTTTGTAGAGGGTGTGTGGTACCTTCGTCTGCAATGTACTTTTTCCAAGCCCATTAATTGCCATTCCTTTATTCTTTCATAATTTTAAGGAGAGGTTTAAGGTCACTTCCTTGGTGTGGTGATGAGAAAATGGCAATGTCAACCACAAACACCTAGTAGAAAGGAGAAGGTTAGCTCGTGATGAGACCCCCTTTCTCTTAGCCATGCAACCGAGAGCCATTACCCTAGTTTGGTGACCAGATGATGACAATGTCGTACCACCATATATTCATGGACGTGATAGGTTGGATCGTGATGAGACCTCCTATCCTTCAACTAACCTTTTAAGTATTCTTTATTATATTGTGAGTCCCCTTTAGTCAAAGATAATCGTTTGAATTATTTCTTGGGTGATCCATGGGAGAAGCATCTAGAAGGTTCATACACAACTTTTATCTTTTACCCAATATCAATCCCTCTGGGCCTTCAACCCCTTCTTCCCATATAATGAGGGGCAACCCCTTTTTGCATCAATACACCCTAAAATACCAAGAGATAAGGAAATGGAGGCGAATAATGATAGAAAGTGGTAAGTATGGTTGGGAATGGTACGATGGCTCTTTAAGGGAGTTCCTAGTAGAAAAACCATCCCAAAGGAAAACCACTTACTAGGGCACAATGTCAACCACCAAGGTGAAGCGGAGAAAAAGGCATAATGTCCAAGCATATATCATGAAATCTAGAGAAATATAAGATACAACATACTCAACTGGCTTAAATATTGAAATGATGCTCACCATAATACTGACTTGTACCTCATGGAGCAAGTCCCACTGCCTTCTAGAAGCCATCTAATGTGGTGGATTCCATATGGATATATGTGACCATCTGTGGTGGTGAGAGGAGTTTCCAACTGTGCAAAAGGGTACTACTTGTCATGTAGTCTCTCGACACTCCATATCTGCAACTTGAGGGCCTCGAGACATAATATCCTTAGTTATCCACAAAATGGGGATAACATGACCAGGAAACAAGAACATACCATGTGTGGGTACAAGGATGGTCTTATGAAATGAATGGGAGAGGGGACCCACATGAGTAATCATGTTGACGTGGATGCAGGATCCAATCCTGTCGATCCTCTTGGATATTGACATGGCTTTGTGAAACAAGGCACATCATTGTCAATGATGCGAGATAAACATTCAAAATATTATTTTGACAGATGTTTTCCCCCGACGTCAACGTTATGATGTGTTGTCAATGAGATCTTGAAGTGAGAGAGATATAGATCGGGAAAAGGCTCGACGACTTCAAGACAAATAATGAGGTCGTGTAAATGAAAAGGGGGGAGGGTAAAGCCTGAATGACGATGTACAAAGGGTCCAGGATGACGAACTTGAAGGCTAGTGAAAATCTTATTCATTTTATTGCAGATGCATATATGCAAGAGATTGGGTTTGTAGGTGAATAAATGACCAGGTGCGTAAAGAGTAATGCCCTGTAAAAAATTTGGTAGTCGAGGCCTCCACCTAAACTGATAGTTTCGGTGGGGCTATTGTGTTTTCGCAACACTACCATAATAATACAAAACTCAAAAAAAGGAACACTATAATAAAATAAACTAGCATAGATCCATCTTAACTGCGGATATATTAAGCATTGAGGGTGATCAAATCCCTTTAGGTGAAAACCCTTTTTAGAGTGCAAAACTTGAGGAAAGGTTTGCACCTTAAGAGATTTGGTCCCTCTCGGTGCTTGATAGATCCCACATAGATCTGTAGTTAAGATGGATCTTTAATTCTAAAATAATGATACCAAAAATGTGCATTTCTTGTAATTACTTTAATTTCACTCATTCTTAAGGTTGATCATAGTAAGATCAAACTTCCTTATAACCTAAGTTCGATTTGATCTTCCTTATAACTCAAGTGAAGAGTGTATATTTGATTCATAATACCTCCTACATTAATTTCTTGATCATAATATTACACGACATCTTTATAAATTAATATTGAATTATTAGAATTGAGTAAATTCTATCTAAAAACACAAATTAAAACTCTTCATAAAAATATAAAATGTGGAAACCAATCATTATAAGGTAATGATATAATATAAATTAATATAGATATTAAATTATAAGTTGATATATAAATTAACTTAATATGTAAACTAATATTAAGTCAATTGGGTCTACCTTGTGTGGTAGGGAGGAATGATTGTTGTCCTCCCCACTCGTGTTGACAAAACCTCAAGCTTTTGTAGAATCCATTTACCCTAGATACCATACTCTTAATGAGGGGAATTTCCCAAGGGTTTATTTTGATATATATTCCAAAATTTTAGGTCAATTGGGTCTAGTTCGAGTGGTATGGAGGAGAAATTGTTATCCTCCCCATCTGAATTTAATTCTCGCTTGTTATATGTGTGCTCTTTGTTAGAAAGATATATATGTGGTGTTGGAGCCGCCCCTGTTTTTTCGCCTCACATAATTTTGAATATTCTGATGCTTGAGATAAAAAGTTGTTCTCTTTCCCTTTTCCTTCCAAAATCATAAAACTCTGAAAGAACTTTTGTTGCCTGAATAATAATGCTTTGTCACTTACAAAGGGCCCATTTTTCGCAAGTATGTTTATCCTTAGGATTTTTTCCAAGTTTCGCGTTCTCGCAAGTCGAACACCTTATATCTTGAATTCACAAGTCCCAAGTCACGAAAATACGAACTCGGTTCTAATTTTCGTCCAAGGAAAAAATAGTATAAGACCTTTAACCCCTTGATTATGACATCATCGGTGTTTCGCATCTCGGCATTCTTCGACCCTAGGTTTTTGTTCGCTCAACCCCGAGACCCGAGAAAGCGATAATTGTTAAATAACCACATTCAAGGCAGGGTGACAACTAACCATGGTTAAACTTTGAGTTCTAGTATCTCTCGGCGCATTTTCTTTCATAAGTTCAGCCTTGTCCAGAAACTCCAGATTCATGAAATCGCGATATGATTATATTGAGCCTTAATTGTCGGCTGCATACACTTAATGTATTTCAGTATCGTTCTCCTAAAAATTTTCTTGAATTCGATTCATGTCCAAACATTAAGTTAATATTATCATTGAGGATCCGCTACATCTTGTTTATTGTTAATTAATGCCAGGATCGGGTCTTGATCTGTGAGTTATATAAAGGTAAACTGATAAAGAGGAAATTCGAGATAGCGAAAAGTGGGAAAACTTTAAATCATTGGATTCTGAACTTTTAAAGTCAAGCCGGACTAGATCCATGGCTGAGTTGGGACACTCCACAGGTGTTGTTCATTTACTCTTATAACACAGGTGCTTGTCAAAGCATTAATGTTACCAACTGTTAATGAGAAATTAGAAATTGTCCACGTTGAAAGTAAGACGGATTTTTCAGTGTCTGATTTTTGTTGTGAATTTGTGGTGACCAAAGTGCATAGTTTTCAAAATATCTGAGGCTTTGTTTGGTTATTTAAAGCATTCTTATTAAAGAGTATGAGAAAGATTCTAGACAACCTCTGTGCTCTGCTCGCATGTTTATCCACAAAAGGCAAAAACACGGCCGGTATGGCAATGAGAGGAGCCAAAGCAAATATCAAATTTGCAGCACAAGGTTCGGACAACGTCTCAGACACCTCACCAAGGACTGGCGGCTCGGTACCCACCTAGTCATTTATTTCAGACATCCTGCAATCCAAGTTATTAAACTATTCAGACTCTGATGAAGATAACAATGATATTGTGAAGGAAGACCTGAACACAAAGTACAAGACAATTTTTCAGTCAAGAATGCACCTAGTAGCAACCAGACCTCGGTTTCTCCATAATTACGACATGATCCGATGGGCATTGGATCACATCGACTTGCCTTCGAGGACTATTTTAAATGACCGACAGAACATTATTGGGACTTTTTAGGCCCGAACACATCCAGGTTATGTACAAATGTGACCTCTGAATTCACATTTTGGCAAAGGATTCTTCGTCGAGTTCAAAGAGAACGAATGCAACGAATATGACAAGACTATGCCAAGCTTGATAAAAGATTGGGCATCACCATCCTCCTGATGAAGGGTGAACAATGAGGGTGTGTATTTGATTTCTTCGTTGGAACCAAATTCCAGGTATGTGGCAATGATGACTAGTCGACTGTTTGGATCGGAGGACACGGCTCATTTTCCCGTCCAGTGGGTACCCATCATTTTCATTAATGGCGAAGGTTGCTCGAACAATTGGGCAAAAATACTCTCGAATAGTTTGTTCAACAAGATTACATAGTACAGGGAGCAGAAAGAAAGCAGGAGTCTGTCCTCTTTCTTCATGTCCACATACATCATGGAAGAAATCTATTTTATGACACATTTTCCTTTGATGAATGGGCTTGGAGTCCATCCGAGGACAAAGTTGTGCATGTGTACCATGATAAACTATGGGAGAATAATGCAAATAATTTCATTATGAAATTTTTAACTGGGTGATGTTGCCCCTGCACGTCGCCATTTTTGTCCTTTTGCCACCCCTCATCCCGGATGGCATGGCCGCAGATCTGAGCCATATCGCAGATTGTTATGTGGAAGAGGAATTCTCCTATTTGAAGAGCCAGACTCATTTCCTCCTGGCTCCCTGATTTATCCCATTATTTGTATCGAAGATCGCTTCTTAAGCTTGATACTTGTGGCTGATATTAAAAAATTAAAGAATCGATAGAAAGTATAGCGTCTTTCTATCAAACAATTCTTTTTCTTGTTCACCAGGCATGCAAGGAAAAATTTTGCAATGAGCTTAAATTGCATTACATGTGAATATAAAGGCATGATCCTGGAGAATTAAGTGAAGAATTACTCATTTAAAATTGCGGTTTAAAAGGTTGAACCACGAAGACTCTCTGGATGATGTTTCCAAAGAAATTTAATCCTATTAGAATTACAATTCGAATCAAATCCCAGTAGAAGGCGGGGATTACGTGCTTAAAATTGACGACGAGCTTGATGTCTTCCTGTGGTACTGGGAGGCCTGGGACTTCTCAAAGATCAGGGAAAAGGGGTCAAAAGTTCCGAGGGGCAAACCTCTAACCACGAAAAGCGTCAAGAGAACCTTGAAGAGTCCCTAAGCAGGAGAGAATCGAGGCGGGGAAATCTCAAAACAAGAGAAAGCACGGTGAAATCCTCCCAAAGGACCTCATCAGAGGAGGAAATGAATCTGAGTCCACTTGAGAGGTGAGAATCAGTGAGGAGCGAAGACTCCCGACCCCGGCAATACAAAATCCACTGCCTGCAGGAAGGCTGCCGAGAACAAATCCCGAGACAGCCATCACCTCTATATCACCTTGCAATGTCGGCCTGGCGGGTGTTATGAAGGTTGGATATTTGCTTGAAGAAGGGTGGGGCGTAGGCGGAAAACTACCTCCAACGAATTCTTTTTGGTAAAGAGCGTGAAGAGAGAGTTTTATCTAGAGGGAGAGTCTACTGAAATATTTAAAAGTAATGGCCGATGGATGATGAATAAAAGAGGATGGTGCCACGATTGCGGGAGCTGGGAATGTGACGTAAATCCCGATTCTCGGTCGAGAAGCTTGATAAAGTGACTCCAAAACCAAAAATTATAAGTCAAGACCTTAGAAACAGGGGTGACTGGTAGGAGAAAGCGTAAGTCTGAACAGCGGGCAATAGAGGCTATTGGTGGTAGATGGGAAAGAAATTGGGTCCTCAGAGACCAGAAGCTCGAACGGTGTTGAATTATCGAAATGAGTGGGGTGCAGTTCGACCACTAGAGGGATACGATCGTGCAATTACAGGCTAAAATAGAGGTCGCAGAGAGCAAGGTTATCGGCGTCGGGGCCAGTCAAATCTCGGCGATGGGCATTCGACAAGGTCTCTTACGCTCCATGAGAGCCTACTAAACAAGATGTCGGGAGTTTGAGCGATTGCGTAATGAATCAGATTTCGAGGAGATAAATTCCCGAGAGAAGCAGCGGAGAACACCGGTGTCTTCAGGAAAGCGATTGATAGCTACCAATAGCGGGTTTTCTTGAGGGAACCCCCAGGGCTCTCCATTAGGAGCAGGACAAAGGCAATATTTTATGATAAGACATAATGATATTGCTTTGAAGGCGTGAGGCACAAAAGTAGCAAATTCCTCGAAGAAGGCAACTTCAAAAACATCTGAACTAATAGGGATGGAAAATGGAGGAGACATAGAAGCGCTGAGGCGAATAGATATTGAGCGGATCTCCATTGACATAAAGAGAAAAATGAAATATTTGGTGGAATCTCTAAAATGGACAGGGCAGGGATAGCTCAAATTGATGAGCATCTAATTCAAACGCTTCTTCGGCACCATTGATATAATTATTATATAGGAAATCAACTTCGCAGTTATGGCAAGGCCCCATTATTTTAAACGGAGTTGTCCCGGTAGTCCTTAATGACTCATATCAATTCTGGACAAAATGTAGGATATGCGAGTCATCTTTGGGGAGACAAGCACTGGCTGAAAGCAGAGTTGAGAGATGGAGTGGATTCACTCTAACATTTCATGGAACCATGACTTGTGTGTCCAATTTCGGTGCGTGTATCACTCCAAAGAAGCCAGGCCTCAATGTAAAAAGCACACACAGCACCCTTTGTATAAATATAATAGAAAGAAGAACAAGAGCTGGACTTTGGTACCGTATAACGAAATTCTCTTATAGAAAGAGGTTATCTGAAAAGCAAATCCAAGATTCTCGAGTCTGTCCCGACTGTATCTCAAGTTTGTTTGTCATGTTATTTGTTTCTTTCATTTTACTCTACACAACTAATTTGTTTTAGTTATGTTCTTCGTTTCTTTTCATTTTGCTCTACATATCTGAAAGGTATCGCTATAACTCGGTACCACCACTACTATAGTGACGGGTTCATCATCTGATAATTGTCTCTTGTCTTTCTTCTGCATAGGCTCTCCAGTGAATTAAGACCAAGTTACAGTTACAGGATTTTGTGTTACTTGCACCATGTCAATTATGTTCATGTCAATTTCTCTCTTTTCCATATATATGTGAGTTTTATTGATAAGGATTTTATGTTACTAGTATTGGATGTTCTTCTCTCATTTCATATCTCTTACGAAAATCCTTGTCTGATTCTGGGAAAGGTCCTTTTGTTTGTAGTCCCATTTAGTTCTTCATACGAAGATTTCTCTTATTTTATGACCGAATTGAATCAGCCATTAAAATCTCTTATTAAATCATTTCCATACCCATACTGTTCCTCATTATTTGTAACCCCGGTAATTCAACCCAATATTCAACCAGGATATTAAGATCAAACCAATATCGCATTAAATCGCCGGCCGACCCTTAGAGGCTGCTAATGCAGGAATGACGTTCATGGGTAGCCGATAGTCCTAAGATCTCATAACCAGAACAGGTTGGAAGCTAGGCGTGGGAACATAGAAATCTCCCATGGTTTCCGGTGCAGATGGGACTTTATTATTGTATACATCTTTTACCCTTCCAGTACCGAATGAGACTTTATTATTGTATACATCTTTTACCTTTTTTCGGATGCCTTGACACTGTATTTTAAGCCTTAGTACAGACTCAGGAACAACATGTGGCATTGGAAAGGTACCAACAACCCCACCTGCATTGAGTGCAAGATGAAATATGTTCCAAACATTTTAACCATGGAAAATGTAAACCAATATTATAGTATAACTTAATTTGATAGATAATATATGCATAAATTTAATATATAACATTGTTACTCTAATAAAAATATGTAAATAAAGTATAACATTGATAATAGATATAATAACATTCTTATTATTATTATATGGAAATGTAACATTGTTAATATAAATTAACTTAATATGTAAACTAACATTAAGTCAATTGGATCTACCTTGTGTGGTAGGGATGAATGATTGTTTTCCTCCCCACTCGTGTTCTATTCTTGCTAATGACATGTTAACAAAGCCTCAAGATTTTTTAGAATTCGATTTACGCTAGGTACCATCCTCTTAATGATGGGAAGTTCCCAAGGGTTTCTTGGGATATATATTCCAAAATTTTAGGTCAATTGGGTCTAACTTGAGTGGTCTAGAGGAGAAATTGCTATCCTCCCCATCTGAATTCAATTAAAGGCACCAACAACCCCACCTGCATTGAGTGCAAGATGAAATATATCCAAACATTTTAACCATGGAAAATGTAAACTAATATTATAGTATAACTTAATTTGATAGATAATATATGCATAAAGTTAATCTATAACATTGTTACTCTAATAAAAATATGTAAACAAAGTATAACATTGATAATAAATATAATAACATTCTTATTATTATTATATGGAAATGCAAAATTGTTAATATAAATCATATGGTCTTTGGATACTCTGATCCTTCTATATGATGTCTAAGGAAACCCTAGTCAGTGGAGGAGGAGCTTGTTAATTACTAGGATGATCTGATGGAAGGGTTGGAAAAGATTTAGTAGATGCTCCCTTCTCATGTCAAAGAGTCACTAGGGTTTGTGGACCTTGGTGAGCAAAAAAGTATACCAAGGACTAGAAGTGATACTATATTAGACCTTGAAGAAAAAGAGGGTTTGTAAAGAACCAATCTGGTTCATATAACAAATATCCAATATAAATATGATAGTACACAATAATCCATTAAGGATAGTAAATATATTTGAACAATTATGAATAATATAAGAGATTGATAAATAACTGATGTATAATGATGAATGTGCCAAATATATAGAGAACCTAAAGGCACATATGGTGACCATCCATGAAAGGATGTGTCCCTTAGATAATTAATAACTATTCATTATTATTATTATTATTGATGCAGGAGCATCTTGCCTCCAAAATCAAGCATGTTTGACTAGACATAGGGGTCTTGGGTTTATTTGAATTTAATTGTGTAATTGATGAAAATTCGTATGTTTGAAGGAATTCTGGAAAACTTGTATTAGTTGTGGAATGCATTGTAATTGAGTTAGTTTTTTAGAGTTGTGAGGACTTAGAGAAATCTTAGGGTTGGTTGTATCTCTCTTGAGTGCATTGTGGATCTAGAATGAGGATTTAGTGGATCTAGAGGATCATAGGGATTTGTATGAGAGTTTTTAGGATCTGAAACAGATTGTAGTTTCAGAATCCTTGTGTATTAAAATTGTAAGCCTATGAGCATGAGGGGTGGCCAAATGAATGTAGAAACAAACTAGGAAGTGTTGGCCAATCGAGTGAGGAATCAGGCCCGAGAGGGAGATGTGAAAAGTCCATTAAGAAGCCTTATGTAACTTGTATGTACAATATTGTACAATTGAGTAATGATATCACTTCGTTCGAGTGTTATGTGGAATTATTAATTGAGGACCTCAATATTGTAAGGTTTGTGAATCTCTATGTATTAATGTGTGTATTAAATGTTGAAATATTGTAACTTCGAAGAATATTCTACTTGAGAGAGAGTTGAATAATATTATTATATTATATTTAATTAGTCTCTATTGTGCCTTAGTAAAAGTTGACCCTATTGTGCCTTGACAGTTAATTGTAAATTAAGAGGATAAAGTGACAAGTCAACCCAGACCTAATTATAGGTTGGCCAGACCACTATTTATAATAGAGGCCAGTGCCTCATTTGGACACACACAGACTCAGCTTTGCAGTGTGCGAGTCTTGGAGGAGAACCTACTGCAATTGGGGGTGACATCAAGGAGGGTTTATGGTCTATCTCTTGGTTTTTCTTGGTCAAGTGGTGCGTTACTCTTCCTAGTGAAGGAGTAGAGGAGGATATTTTGTTTGGTATTAAGTCTATCTATATTGAGGAAGTTTTTGCTGGGTTTTATCCCCCATGAGGGTTTCTCAGGATAATCTGTGTGTCTCTATTATTTTTGTGATTTCCTCTCTTTTAGTGATCTTATTTATGCAGCTAATGTCCTAAATGATTATAATAATAAATAAAAACCGTAACTACTAGATGTATAAGTAAAAACTTCAATATGGTATTAGAGAAAGCTTGAAAGAGACCAACTCACATTTTCTAAGAAGTGGCTAGCTTCAATGCACCCTCTCCAAGATTCAGTTTCAGTATTGCAGCTGCTACAAAATTAGGGTTTATGTAAAAACCCTAGGTGTGACATTTTTATCGTTTGAGGAGGACGTTGGGGAAAGTAACCACATCTAGGAACTCGCCCTAGGAGGGGGAATCTAGTCCCAGGATTGGAATTATGAAATTTGAAGTTTGAGAAATTAGGGTTTCCTCATAAAACCCTAATTCACAGTTGCAGTACCAGTTACAGTGATAGTTCCTTCGTTCCAGTTCCTTCATGCAAGTTGCATCACCAGTTGCAGTGCCAATTCCTTCGTGCCATTTCCTTCATGCCAGTTGCACCACCAGCTGCAGTGAAATCTTTTGTGAAGTGTTGGGACTAATTTTTATTGTCCTAGTGCGCCTTACCCTAGCAAATCTCAAACTACCTTTAAATTACAAGTTGCAACATCTTTGAAGTTTTAAGGTTTGTTATTTATTTCTGTTGTTGTCGGATGGTGCCACTACCCGTCGATACTATCAGAGGTATGTACTTACATATATTTAAACTGTATCATTATTTTTAAAGGGTATTTGCAGGAGAAATAATATTTTGTCTAAACAACAATCGTATATCCAGAGGGATCTCATATCCAACACATTTTTAGGAACAATGCACCTTAGGTTTGATCAATTTTATATACCTACATTTGTTATGATCTTATGAACAACTAGGTTTTAATTTGATATGTTGAAGTTATGACTATCGTACTAACCATTGGTCAAGATTAAAGTCAAAAGTATTAGATTGATTAAGGTTGAGATTATAGAGTTTATTCTCTAACTCAGATTTTTGTTAAGAAAGCATATTATCTTAGTATAGAGGAAAGCTTGAAGAGAATATTTGTCATCTTGAGTGAAGGAGACTCGGAAGAAAAGCAATAACACTCATTCTTGAGGACAAGACTCCAAGTTCCAGTTTTGATTGATTAAGTTGATAAGATTCAAATTTGGACATGTCAAGTTTGATAACTGCCTCATTACAAGTAAACACTATAGTTGTGATAGGAATATCTGAAAAGTTTTATACTTGGTAGCATGTGATCATTATTGAGATAAATACTTATTGTAATCATTTACCATATATAACTAACATCTCCTTTAGGAGAAAATTCTTGTTTTGTTTCCAGGTTACCATGGGGGAATGATTGATCACAACACTAGAAAAGTGTTTCTCTCATTTCTTATTATTGTATTTCTTACTTTTGACCCTTGTTTCAGGTAGGTCACAAGTGATAACTCTCAAGGAGCTACTGTGATGATTTTTCTTGCTATTGTTTTGTTATTATTATAAAGAGTATTATTCTTGTCTACGGTTTCTCCCTTGTTGTTCTTGTTTCGAGTAGGTCACATGTGATAAATATGAGGAAACTATAGTGATGGTTGTAGGAGGCAACATATTAGATGAGACATGGAGCATACTATCCAAGTCGTATACATGAATGTATACATTCATGTAACAAAGAAGATAAAGAAGAAGCTACTTTTGAAATACAGAGTATCTCATATGGATATTGATTGTAAGGAGCATAAGGCTCCAAAGATGACCAAACATTAGAATAGAACTCATAGTATACTTGGTCAAAGGATAATGAAGCCACCTTGACAAGATGTAGAATTCATTTGAATTATAACTCAAGTTTTCATATTAATACTTGGTATTCAACACTAAGTATATCCTGCAAAGATTATGAATTTTTTGTAGACTCAGAGTAAGCCATATCTTAGAAAGGATCAAATGGGAAAAAAGAGACATCTTCAAGGACTGGCAGAAATATGCCACTGGTTGAGAAGACTATATTGCAGCCTCAAAGACTTTTATGAGATGTGAAATCTCCTGGGAAGATTCCCTTGTTTCAGTGAAAGAGGAGGAATCCAGTTAGAAGGACTGGGATATGGATTTTTCTTTGAGACCATAAGGGAAATTAGTGATGACTTCCAAGATTGATCTAGCAGATAAATCATGTTGCAGATAATAGTATAAATATGTACAAAGGCTGATTTGTGTCCAAAGGATTCTCTTAGCAAGAGGGAGAATACTATGACGATACACTTGCTCCAGTAATCGAAGAAATAGTTCCAATGTTCGTGAAGACAACCAGGACAACCATGATTCTGATACAGTATGATATTCAGAGGGAGCAGTCCATGTATTTGAGTTTGAGTTTCCTCCATGAGAGAAGAAAAGCTACCTTCATTATAAACCACTCTCAGTTTCATATGAAGTTGTTGCCATGATAGAATAGAGGAGCTACTCTCAGAGTTCAACAACTATAGTGAGAATAGAGTAGTCATTCTCAGTTTTAGAAATAGCAGTTGTAGGTCCAGATTTTCAGTTCCAGAAGGAACGGTTCTAGAAAAAGTAGAGGACATACTCTTATGCAGTGAGACAAATAGTGCTTTGCAAAAAGAACATAGAAACAACACATGAATATGCAGATTGAGTTGCAGCTTAGCAAGTGTACAAATATAGAAAAAATCATGTCTACAGGTTGAAGAAAGCTCTGTACGAGTTGAAGCAAGCTTTGAGAGCTTGGTATGGAAGAATTGACAGTTTCCCGACGAGCTTGGGCTTTACCAAGAGTAAATTTGATTCTAAACTTTAATTCAAGATTATGAATGATGAACTAGTTGTATTTCTACTATATGTGGATGACTTATTCTTGACACGAGAAGAAAATATCATCATATATTTCAAAAGGAAGATCTTTTCATAATTTGAGATGAAAGACCTAGGCCCGATGCATTATTTCTTAGGTCTTGAAGTTTGGTAGAGCTCAGAGAAGATCTTCCTTAACCAAGGGAAGTATGTAGTTGAAATACTGAAGAAGTTTGACATGTTGGAATGTAAATCCATGGCCACACCCATGGAGATGAATTTGAAGCTCCTGGTTGATACTTCGTCATAGTTAGTTGATGTTACTTTATACAGACAGGTTATTGGTTTGTTGATGTATCTAACGAATACCATATCAGATATATGATTTTCTGTGAACACCTCGAGTCGGTATCTGGTGGATCCTAGACGTGTTTACCTTGTAGATGCAAAGATTGTGATGAGATACCTTAAGGGTATGTTGGATTATGGTCTATGTTATATTGAAGAATGTGAATTTAGATTGTATGGCTATACTAATTCAGATTGGGTTGTATGTGCTTCAGACATAAAAGACACTTAAGGATATCATTTCAGTTTGTGGTCAGCCATGAATTCATGGAAAAGTAGGAATCAATCCAGTATTTCTCTCAGTACGAGAGAAACGAAGTACATTGCAACATGCTCTGTCAGTTGGGAAACAATATGGATTCAGAAGTTGTTGACATGTTTGTTTGATCTAGAGATGGAAGCTACCATGATTCTATGTGACAACATAGTTTCATAAAGATGATATAGAACCCAATGTTCCATGATAAGACGAAGCACATATATATTTGTATCACTACATTCGTGACATGGTGCAGAAGGGAGTTGTAAAGCTCCAATATGTTGGCACAAATGAGCAGGTTGCAGATGTGTTGACTAAACCTCTGTCTCGTGTGAAGTTTGAGTACTTCCGAGACAAGCTTGGTGTAGTTCAAAAGGAACTCCCTCGAAAGGGGGAGTGATGTTGATGATACTATGTTATCCTAACCAACAATGGGTAGCTCAGTTAGGATTTTATATCCTAGGGGACTGATCATCCCAGGTGTTGTTCCAGAGTTTGTGTTTTAAGGCCGTAAAACACACCGTCTAGGCATCCGAAAGTGATAATGCTTTAAAAGCTAAGAAACAAAGAAAACCAGATCAGAGACGGTTTCTCAACTGTCTCTGTCTTTCTTCCCTTTGTTC
>SNQJ01S0005309.1:0-17617 GCA_010110895.2 Picea sitchensis
AAGAAGGTTATAAGTGACAAGATCCCAGTTCAAACTATATTGCCAGAACTTGACGAGGAAGGAAAAATCATATTGGAGCCTGAAGCCATCACTGACCCAAGAATTCGCCAGTTGAGGAATAGGTCCATTTCAGAGTATCTCATTAAATGGAGGAAACTATCGACTGAAGATTCCACTTGGGAATATGAGTCTTTTATACAGAAGCATCCAGAGTTACTCAAGCATTGTAGACAACACTTGTCTCAAGGGGAGGGGCATGTTAAGCCCTAATATTGGCTCATTACCCGTTAATTGGGGCATATTATATTAGTAATGTTATTTTATTTATGTCGGCTTTAGGCCATTAGTTGTAATTATACCTCCTAGTCTCCTATACATACCAAGGAAACATTTTCATTTTGAATCATCTTGTACTTGAACATTTAAGTGGGGTAAAAGGAGGTTGCCCCTTCGAAGAGGCTTATTATCTAAAATTATCTCTTTTTCAAGGCGTTGAGTACTTTTTCTGAGGATTTTCTATGCTATATTGATATTTGGTTCTTAACAAAGGTTCTAAGTAGAGTGATACGAAAGGATATGCTTGACATATTAGAGTCAATAGGAGGAATCTTTAGAGAAAATAAAGGTGTGGGATCTGTATTTCACTTTTCTGGCCAATTTTGTAAGGGAGACTGTAATTGTATGATGTTTATATGCATGTAATGATCCTAATGTTATGACAATTTTATGGAATATCAATACCATTTTGACTCTTACTTTTCTTTTATGTGATGTTTTTTTTATCTTTAGTGTTTTTCTACAATATTTAAGATATCTTTAATGCATATTTATAATAATGTCTGAATCTACCTAGAGAAAAATAAGAAGGTATGGCTAAGAGGTGGAAATTGAGGGGGGTTAGTTATAAACTATGGAAGGGAAAGTAGGGCACAATGAAGAGGTAACAAGTCCATTCATTTCGCTCAAACACATATCTATGAATGAGGTTATGTTTGGTAAATAGTTTACCATGGAAGGGTTCGTTAGAGTGGGAAATTCCCATATTAAAAGTTCTTTAGGATCTATCTAACCTTTAATTCTCGGGGCTCAATAATCCCCTTAAAAAAATTATCCTTGAAAAGGGTTATTGATCTGAATAAATATGACATCCTCCTCCTATAAGAGACAATGTCAAATGAGGATAAAATACTTAGTTATCTAAGTGGTTTGCTTGGGGGTTGGAAGTTTAAATTCATTGATGATAGAGGAAGGTATGTGGTTATCATTAGAAAAGTTATACATTTGTCTATAACTTTTTTTGTACAATTGGAAACTTAAAATCCTTTGTTGTGGAAAAATACCAAAATTTGTTTTGTAGGACAAAGAGGGAAAAATTTTCCTTGGTACAAATTGCATGCTAGGATATACTAAAATGCACCCTCCTGTATAAAAATTCATTCAATTTGAGTGGTTCAAACTGTAAATGTGTTTCTAATCAATTTTACATAAGTCTGTATTCTTAGTTTTTCGTTTGCGGATATAAAAGACTATGTTGTGCAAAACTAGGCAACAGATGCATAGCAAAACCCTAGAAATGCAAAACTTGTTTGTAAAAAGTAAGTCAAGGTTTTATTATACTGTAGATTTTAGTTGTGCAAGTTGTTTGGGGTGTGGTTTATCATATTAGATGTAATCATTTTGTTAATTGTGCAATTTCAATTTTAAAAATGATTGATGTGCAAACGAGACAAAGTTTGTCTTGTAAATTTGAAGGTAAAAAATGTATTAAGTGACGAAATTAAAATGCTCGCCCAAGCTTCCCTGTAGCACCTAAAATTGTTTTGTAAGTAATACAATGGATAGATCTATATTTTCTATTTACCTATGTCATCTAAAGTGAAATTTTATAACATAAGAGGTTGATTTCGGACACCTAGATTTCAGATTTCATGTAAATCTAAAGTCAAAATTGCCTTAGAGTAAAATACATGCCCATATCTCAATTTTGACCTAAATTAAGTGGTTCAACTTGAAGAAGTTGTAATTTGTGAATTTACACCATGACATAGTTGTATATTGGTAGTTCCAGACAAAAAACTACCCGATGTGCATAAAGGCTAAAAATTGCCTTGTAAAACCAAAGGGCCAATTTGTTAAAGTTGGCTATAGGAAAGTGCATGCCCAAAGTTGGATAATCCTCCATAATTTAATATTTAAGATGTAAATTTATTATTAAAATATTTTTAACATGTTTGTACAATTAGGAGTGCATTTTCACTTCAACAAGGATGATTTCTATCCACAAAGATTTATGACCTTTTCTATACCTATATTTGTCCAATTTGAAACTTAAAACTCTTTTCCTGTAAAAAGACCAAAAATTGTCTTCTAGGACAAAGAGGGAAAATTTTGCATTGCTGTAAATTTTTCCTTGGTGTAAAATGCATGTAAGGATACACTAAAATGCACACCCAGGTCTCAAAACTCATTGAATTTGATTGGTTCAAATTGTAAATGATTTGTTCAGTCATTTTTCATAAGACTATGTAGCTATTTTTGCATTTTTAGTCACAAAAGAAGTTGTTGTGCAATAATAGGCAAGAGATGCCTAGTAAAATCCTAGAAATTCCCAACCTGTTTATAAAACATAAGCAAAGGTTTTATTATACCTTAGATTTGAGTTGTGAAATTTTTTGGGGTTTTGTTTTATCATGTTATACCTATTAATGTTGTTAAGAT
Organism: Picea sitchensis; assembly: GCA_010110895.2. Lineage (NCBI taxonomy): Eukaryota > Viridiplantae > Streptophyta > Pinopsida > Pinales > Pinaceae > Picea > Picea sitchensis. Next base: position 2,719 of record SNQJ01S0005309.1, read on the forward strand.
TGCAATTGCAATTTTAGAAATGGTTGTTCTGCAGAAGAGGCAAAGTTTCCCTTGTAATTTGGAAGGTTGCAACTGTATTAAGTGACCAAACTAAAATGCACGCCCAAGCTTCTTTGTAGCTCCAAAAACTATTTTATAAGTTTTAAAATGGAGTTCCATATATGGAAATTTTATCCATGTTATCTAAAGTGCAATTTAAGAACATGATATGTTGCTTTCATGCACCTATAATTTGGATTACATGTAAATCTGAAGTGAAAATGACATTAGAGTAAAATGCATGCCCTAGTCTCATTGTTGTCCCAAATTGAGTGGTTCAACTTGAATAAGGTGTAATTTGTGATTATGCACCTACATATTTCCTTATAGTGGAAGTTTCTTACAAACACCTACCTCATGTGCATAAAGGATAATAATTGCCTTGTAAAATCGAAGGGTGAATTTGTTGAAGTTTACTATAGGAAGGTGCATTCCCAAAGGTGGATAAGCCTCCATAATTTATTTTTTAAGTTATAACTTGATTATTACAATAGTTTTAACATGTTTGTACAATTGGGAGTGCATTTACACGCCAAAAAGGATGATTTCTATGAACAAAGGTTCATGAACTTTTCATGAAATATATATATATATATATATATATATATATAGGATAGTGAGTAATTCATTCCTTAATATGAGACAAGTATTCCTTAAGAAAAAAATGCATGCTTAAAAATGAAAATTATGTGTTTCTACTTGAAAATAGGGCATGTTGTAAAATGCACACCCTTGACTAAAAAATGCAAGCCTTGTGTTAGGATTTACATGATAACTTATTGAAAGCATAATGTTAGGGAAAATTCATATCATTAGATGAATTGTGCACATTATGCACACTATCCTTATGGAATTTCATGAAAACATAACATTGAGGAAAATGCACGCCCTGTTATGGAAAATGCAGGTTGTATATATGTTGTTGATCCACAAAATATGTAGGGTAAAATATACATTTTGGTTTTGGGTTATATGCATGAACTAATACGTATAGTTAAATATACAATTATGAAATTATTTATAGTGATATATGATAGATTAATAACTCCTCAAGTGAAATATTGTGGTTGTGGACTATTGTTGGATATGAACATACCCAATNTATATATATATATATATATATATATATATATATATATAGGATTATGAGTGATCATGGCATGAAAATTACGATTGTGGAGGACATTGGGCAAATGTTGCATGTGTAGCTTGTGTATGTATTTTAATTTGCATGCACAATTATTGTTTTACAAGCAATATTCATACTTGATACATATAGGTTTCATATTCATTAAAACAATGATAAATCTATGCAACTACCATTGTTATATCAAAATGTCAAGTACAGGAAACTACTTATGTTTTACTAAAACATCTTGCAAACAAGATGAGAATGGTGATGTATATGTGTATAACTCAATCTCAAGTAATTTATTTTTAAATTATTATAGGCATTGATATGTGACTATACACATTCATACATGTCAATAACTATGCACACTCATACATGACATTAACTGCATAAAATAAAATGCATTGTTAATAACTTGTCAGAATAATGATATATATTACATCTTTAAATGTAATTACATGGAGTGGATGGTATATAAACCAATGTTGTTTTGTAACTACCCTAGGATGCTTGGGAGGTTTCTACAAGCCCTGCTCTGGAGATGAAGAAAAAATTTCAAAGTCTCTCTTTGTCGTTGTAGTGGCTTATGATTGTTATGTAGATGTATTAGACACATGTTGCAATTGTTTCTCTAGATCTTTAATTTTGCAATCTCTCTTGCAATATTGCTTTTTCTTCTGCTTTCTTTTTCATCAAATATGTATTCTTCTTATACCTCTCGTAATTGGCCTTTTGATTCTTTTCAAGTTGTTCATTTTCTATTTTTAGTTTTCAAACTTCAACCAATTGACCCCTGAGTTTTTGTACTTCATTCTCAAGCTCTTGTTCCCCCAAATATTATTTTTCCAATGCAGCTGACAAAATTGGCACCACCTCAATTATTGGTGTTCTCTGTAATTTATGTTGCAAATCAACAATTTGGGATTTCAATTTGTTTATGTTGCAATATTGGTTGTTGTCATTGATGTCAGCCCTAGTCATGGGTTTTGGACCGCAAGATTGATGAAGGTATTTGGACATGAAGGAAAATGCACATGCAGATACAACACCCATGGATGGATAGTATACATAATTTTGTTTCCAGTGGTATGTGGCACATCATGTGGATCCTCATGGTTGAGGAGAAATGAATTTTTGAAGATGACATAGTGAATTGAAGAAGGAAGTACAAGTAGGCCCTAAAGATAATTAAAGAGCAAAATTACAAAACAAAAAAGTGTCAGGTCGACCCTAATGTTAAAAAGTTATAGCAAAAATGGTAAGATGACCTGAAAATAACATAAAGTCTTTTGGTGATGTGTTCTAAGGTATGTTATTTTCAGGTCATCTTACCATTTTTGCTATAACTTTTTTTCTAGAACGATTCAGATGGTGAAATTTCTATGGTATTGAGAATACATATCAAGGTACATGTGGTAAAAGTTTCATCTCTTCATTCACTATAATTATGGAGATACACTCTATGGAAGATAAGACTTTTTGACCAGTCTTGAAGCTAGTAAATAAACAAGTGTTCCAGGTAAAACAGTCATAAATTCTTCATAGAGAATCCAAATGAAGTGAGAAAAACTGCATTGGAAAGAGTACGGACTATATTTTGTTGTGTGTGAGTTTCAGAATCTGATGTTAAATATTGAGCACGGGGCATTCTGTACAAGTTCGGTCTCCTGAATAAACCAGAATTGAACAAGGTATACCATTCTCTTTATAACTTCTTTTGGGGAGGATTCAAGGAGTGAAACTTGGAGAAGTTTCATAGAATACATTGAGTAATATTATCTATAGGATCAGAGTATTCCAAGAATTGAATAATTGCAGAAATTGAAGAAGCCTCAAGAAGCATTATCAGGTTCTATGTGATGGTTGGTTGATGGTGATGATTTAATGTAAAGTTTTATTATCTCTCATATATTCTTGGGTGGAAGGAAGGGGCAAGGATGGAGAGTTAAACCCTCTCTTGATATTGGAGGATTGTATCTTCCTCTTGGAGGTTTATCCTTCCTTTTACATTTGGAAGTTGTAGCTACCTTTGGAAGTCATTACTTCCCTTGAACAATAAATATTGATTATTTCCTCATATATTGTGCATGGTGTATTGTGGTGTATTGGTGTAGCTCTTATACTATTGTTCATTTCTCATTTGGTGTATTGTGGTGTATTGGTGTAACTCTTATACTATTGTTCATTTCTCATTGGATATAGTTGAATGGTTTAAGTATAAGTTGAAAAAGGTTTTAAATTGTACTTGATGATGATTCACCCCCCTCTCAATATCAACAGTCTCTCCACATCACATTCCAAATTTTGTGCCTTTTGGTTCTGCAAGATTTCATTATTGATCTCTTTAATCTTTTAATCTCTCTCAGTTATCGTCATCTTCAATTATCCCACCATTGGTGATGGGGCATAGAGATCATCTAGAGAACTACTTAATACTTTAGCTTCCTAATACATTTTCTCTTTTCCTTCTATGGACTTTTCCAAGTGTTTTGAAAGAATTTTTTTTGTTGGTCTTCCCTGTCTTATATATTTACCCTTGCCCATACCCTGTATTTTACCTTTATCCTGATTTTTCCACCTTATTTGCTATGACTTTCTATTTCCTTTTCAAGTTTTGTAATCTTCTCTTTTGCCGCACTTCCCTTACTTTTACCTTTTCCCTTATCCATATCGTTACTTTTACTTGCTTCCTTACCGTTGCCACCTTATTTAGTAAGTGTTTGTATTTCCCTTTGAAGTTCTCTAATCTTCCCATTTGCTTTGAGAAGTGCCATCTTTTTCTAATTCAACTTATTATCTTGGTTACAATTTTATTTCTTCAAATTGTCCAATTCGTTATTATATTCTTCAAACTTTGAATTATGCTTTTGATGTAGTTGTATCACTGTATTATCAAATTAAGCTTTAAAAATTTGAATAAGTCTCTCTTTCTCCTTCAAACTATTTGTTAATTCATCCACCAAAGGATTACTTGCAGTATTCAATGGAATTATTTTCAAAACTTTTGGTCTTCTTTTCAATTGTTCTTCAATATTTGAAATGTTTTTGTATATGTAGCCAATGACATTATGTACTTTTCCAAGGTATCATCAATCTCCCTATGATATTCCTCTATAACAAGGGGTACCTCACTTTGTAATCTAGCTATAATACGATATTTTCCCTGTATTTTGCTTCTTAATTCTTGTATTTTCCTTGCAATTGCATTTTATGGATTTCTAATTTTCTTCGAGCATTCCATATTAATGAAGTGTTGCATTTCACACTTTTCCTTCCAAGTGTATATAGAGGAAGAATCCTCCATTTCAAGAAGCTATATGTAATGCATCATTTTATCCAATGCCCCAAAAAAGAATTTGTTATAAAAATATATGTTGGATTGTTTACATTTGAACTTGGAGAGGTAGACTCAGTGCCCATAATAGGGACATTATACTCAACTAATTCCATTTTAGGAGGAATTCTATCAATTATAGTTTCTAAAGTAACACAAATATCATCATTTCTTATTTCTATATAATGGTCCATACCTCCCTACTCCTCGAGTTCATTCATAGATTCATGTAGGTCTCATAAAGTTCTGACAGCATTAACTTCATATTTGGAAACTCTATCAAAAATTATTTCCATACCATCAATTACAGTCTATTCATGTACTTCCTCAATGGGTTTCTTTGTTTTTGTTCTCCTAATGTAGGTTTTAAGAGGGCTTGTTTGGTCACTTGGTCGATATAAATCAACAATTTTCTGCAATGCTCCTAGGAAACTGAACTTAATATTCTTTTTTTTTACTTTCTTCAAGGGCATGATGTAATTTTTTAGCCAATAGATGAGGGACATCTATGACCCTGTCTTCAACCCAATAAATGACTAGCTTGTCACCGGAAATATCGGTCTCATGATGATTCATAATTATCCTAAGGACAATTTGAATCAAAGACTTGTATAGTCCCTGTGGAACATCTAGCATTCTTAAATCGTTCCTGGGAACATATACCTTTGTCCCCCATATTTTACTGGCCATCTCCATCTTTTCTATCCTGGGTTTCTTTTTGGAGTTAAATCTTGCTCCCCCTCTATGTGGAATTTTTGTTTCTCTTGCAATAAAATTAGCATCTAGGTAAATTCTCTTACCAAATAGTTTCAATTCCATAGTTATTTCATCATAATTAGCTATGGCCATATTTATCTCATCATTTTCAAAATGGAAGGGTCCAAACATAAAGTCAAAAACCTATGCTCTTCTCAGGATATTTAACATACCTTTTGGATGATTTGTTATGTCTCTCCATGCTTCAGTACACTCCTGGAATTTGTTGACAGTGAAATTTTCTTCCTAGGAACCGCCTGTTTCAATTGTTGTACCCTTGGTAGAGGACGCCCCTATTTCAATTGCAGACATGGTTTTATGAGTTCAAAGTTGAAACAATTTTTTTTTAATGCACACTAACAGGAATTTATGTTGAGGATTGGAATTTGTGGAATGCATGCTCACGCTAAGGAAACGCTTGGCAGGAAACTAATTTTTTATAAATGATTTAGGGTTATATTGGTATATTTTTCTATAAAGCATTTTTTATAAGAAAAGTAAATTAAGCTTTACAGAAAATATATTATTTATTACAAATAACACTTCTACAAAACTTCTACATGGATTCAAGCTTGTTAGAAGATATGCCATAGTAGCATCAAACATACACAATGGATCAACATCCATTTTCATTCATCTTCCTATGCAATCCATTCAAATGGGCTAAGGAAGAAGAATTTACGGTTTAGGAGAGCATAGGTTTGCATAACATGTCTATGGAATGCATTTTTATAGTGCAGGAGTGCATTTTTCATTAACAAGGTGTGAATATTCCTCCTTACTATGTAAACATGCAATCCCATGCCCTCAACATGCAATTTCAACTTGAGACGTGTAGTTTTCCTTACAGGGTGTGCATTTTCCTCAACGCTTTGTTTTCATGCATTAATTTTATGCAGTTTTTCGTTTTGAGGGCATGCATTTATCACCATGGGGTGTGAATAATTTATTTGAAGGAATGGATGCTTCATAATCCTATATATCCATGATATAATATTACCAATTTCACCATTGGGCATGCATTTCCCTTAGTTTGGTGTGTGTTTCAACAAGACCAAATTTAACAATTTGACCTCTTTGTTTTACAAGGCAATTTTTTCCCTTTATACACAAGAGAAGGTTTTTGTTTGAAAATTCCCACCATATCCTATAAAATGAAAGCCTAAGGCATAACATATTTTATGCCTTATTGTAGGATGGGTATGTTACAATTTCCCACCCATCCAATCCTCATTATTTCCATTACTAATTTTTCATGCCAACCATTTGGAAAATAATGAAAGGATTAATTGGGTTTATGTTGTTGCATAAAACCCTAATTAAAGCTTCTTATAGTCTATAAATCTAAAAATTCACACTCACGCGTAATGAATGCATGTCATGCTTCACAAAAATGCATGTACATGTCTTAAAACACCTCCAATTTGAGTAATTCAAGTTGTTGAGGGTGTATTATATAATTTACACCATGCACATATTTTTATTTTCATTTTCAAACATAAATGTGGCTTCTCTATAAAAAGGGAAAAATTTGTCTTGTAAATTGAAAGACCAAAATAGTAGAAAGTGAAATAATGGAAATGCACACCCATGCTTCTATATAGCTTGAAATTTAGTTATAATATATTTGGGGTGAATATAATAACATTATAAATATACTTGTGTCACCCTAAGTGTAGTTTCAAATGAAATAGAACTTCTACCTTGAACCAAGATTGAAGACCTTTTATAAAATGGAGGGTAAAATTGCATGTCTATAAAATGAACGTCGAGGACTTATATGACCTCCAAATTGAGTGATTCAAATTGTGGAGTTTTATTTTATTATTTTACATATTGTAATACATTTAGTTGTTCATTTTCAAAATAAAAACCCTCTTCTTTGCATAAAGGATACAAATTGCCTTGTACATGGATAAGAAAGCATAAAGGGAAAAATGCATAACAAATCTTGAAAACATGGCATGATAAAAAATGCGCGCCCTGCCAAGAAAAATCCATGCATGTAGTTGGTAATTTACATGTTACAAGTTACAAGAATTTGGATATGTTGTAAACCCTAAAGACTGTATACTAGGGTGATATCTCAAGTTTTTTCCCTTTCCCTAATTTCAACAATATTGGAATTTTGCTCGGTGCCAAAGGTTGGAGGATGCATGCCAAGCATTTAAAAAAAATGTTTACAAATGTTGGTCCTTGGAAGGGTGTTGCCCAAATTTTTTACAAAACGGAAACAATATAATTGTTTCCCTTTCCATTAATTCCTCTCACATGGGGTCATAGCTCCTCTTCCTATCTATTATGTGTATTATGTTTTTTGGCCTATAGAAATGCATTTATATGTGTGAAAATGGTAGAATATAGATCATATATAGTACATATATTACTTCATTGGATTTTGTTGTAACAATTAATTACAATGCCATATAATATTACTCTAGAGGAAAATGTAGGACGCTTCAAAGGTTATTTGCGGCATTGGAAGCAAAGGCTGATAGGAAATGTTATTTCCCTTGCAATCAACGCATGGGATTTAATAGAAGAAGACTTTTAATAACAACAACCAAAACGTATTGTAGATAGTTTGGACACGTTGATGGGGGGTATGAATATCATCCCTTGGTAACTTATCACTCATTAAATGTTTTTTTATTGATTGTGTTTGTAGAACTTTCTATCCTTTCAACATTCATTACATGCACTAAGATCATTTGATTGATTGTAATTATAAAGAAAGGGTTTCCTAAGTGTGATCTTGGGAGTGTGCCAAGTAGTAGTAGAAATATTGTTGTACAAAATTAGGAAGATGGAGCAAATATTGGAGATCAAGTTAGTCCTATGGAAGAAGATGACACCGATAATGGTATAATTGAGAATGATGGTATAAATATATTGATCCAAGACACCTTTGCTCCAATGGATGACAATTTTGATGATATTCATGATGTGCATCTGATTGAGAAGTCGCAACAACCCCTTTACAAAGGCTCAAGGACAAATATTCCCTCTTCTATATTGTTGGTGGTGAACTTGAAGAGATTGAATGGTTTGTCAAACACGTGTCCCACCTAGATCCTAAGGTATGTAATATAATTATTCACATATACATAAAAGGTCTATTTTTGTTATGTTTATCTATTCTTAGTGTTATTAATTAGTGTGTAAATTATAAGGATGCAATATTTAATATTAATGTTCTTTACATTAACTAGTTATATTTTGCATTGTACATTGTTAGCTGAATTTCTCCTACCATCATCAAATACTTTACCTCGCACATACCAATAATTATATACCATTATGAAAGATGTTGGAATGGAGTACTAAGTTACTGATGAATGTCCTAATGATCATATTATTTATTATGGACAATATGCATTAGAAATGAAATTCCCATAATTTCAAATCAGTAGATATCAAACCGATCAAGTAACACAACATGTGCCTCACAAGGTTCTTCATCATATTCCCATAATTCCATGTTTTCATCGATTGTTTAGGTGCCAAAGCATAGCACAATTTATGGATTACCATGCACAGAACAGAAGTGAAGATGGTGTTCCTCGAATTCCTATAGATGGTTCTGCATTGAGGAACATCGAAGAAAGATGGCCAATTTTTAAAGAAGAAACTCATAATGTTAGGCTTTCATTGGAAGCTGATTGTGTCAATCCATTTGGTGAGCTCAGGTCTATTTACTTAGTGTGGCCTATTTTTTTTATAAACAATAACCTTCCTCCTTCGATTTCAATAAAGACGGAGCACACAATGTTGGCAATGAGTGTTCCAGGTATTTGTTTACAATAATATTTAGAACACAACATTTAATTTGTCTTGTTTGTTGCATAAGTTCTTATATCTACATATATACAAAGTAGTAATGATGTGTATTTTCAATAAATTAGGTAAGTACCAAGTTATATTGATCCTCTTATCGACAAGATACTAAAGTTATGGGTTGGAATCACTATGTATGACAACTCTAGACCAATAGGGCAAAAACAATTTCAATTATGTGGAATACTTACATGTACAATTCAGGATGTGCCAGGGATAACACATTTTTGTGGTATGTAATGTACTAATGCACTTTAATAGTATATATAATTTTGAAAATAGCATGCATTTTTTTAAAATAATTCCTTTGTATATAATTGATACTAACATTAATCCATATGTTGTATGCCTACAAACCAAGGGTAAATTTGCATGTCCAGTATGTGGTACTAGGATGAAATCTTGTCATTCAAGAAGTTTAGGAAATGAGGTGTTTGGTGAGTATAGGCACTTCCTCCCTAACAACCATAGGTATCGAACTATAGAAAAACATGTTTTCAATTTCAAAGAAAAGAATGGAATAAAACTAAAATTAATGACACCTCACCTATGGAAGTTGGAATATAATATAAATCATCAAGGTAAGCATTTAGTCTATGTATCATATATATTATTGTTTTACAATTATAATTTGTATTGAAATATGTTTACTGTATCTAACAATTATTGTTGCAATCTCATTTATTTTTCATAAATTTCATCAAGGCATTAATGGGCTTCCAAGAGGAATGAAAACATACCCTATACAATTTAGTATATTTCCCTACTATGAGAACCTACAAGTAACTCATTTGTTTGATACAATGCATATTGGGAAGAATGTAATAGAGCATCATGGAGAAACCTAGATGGAAGGAGTGACAAAGAAAAAAATGGAAAATTTTGTAGTGACATTCAGGAAGCCAATCATGCAATGAAAAATGTGATTAATTCAAATAGTGATGGACATCGAGATAGTCTTCCATTGTAATTTACAGAGAAAAAAAGAAATGTTGTAAAAAAGGTCATTAGGAAAAATAAATTTCTCAAGGGATTTACTTCAAACATAAATAATATCTTAACGAAGAAAGGAAAATTTGGTGGGGTAAAAACTCATGACTGACATACCTTCATTAAGGTAATTTTTTTTTTATATTTCTATATTGGTTTGAGTGTGTTTCACTAATAAGGATCACAAGGCTTGGGTTGATGGATTGGGAAAAAAATATCCTTGTTGGATAAGATGGAAGACATTATCACTGAGGAGGGATCGATGGAGATCTATGTTTTTCAGGTGGAGATCAAGTGTACTACGGTCGGAGCCCTCTTTTTATCCAAGCTTCTGTTTTGTTTGGGCAGTGGCTACCAATGGTAAAATATTTTTTCATTTCCTATGTAGCTAGTGTTGGGCTCTAAATATGTCCTAAAAACAACCTTAGTCTGACATTAATTTATCAACTGGGGATTCGTCTTCTCTTTCAAGAATGTCAGCAAAGTCTATGCAGATAGTCATAGAGGTTTAAATAGTGTAGATAATTCAGCTAAAGAAAATGTGAGTCTATCTAAATTAATGCAATAATCAAGTTCTTCACTCATTCATTAAAAAATTCTCAAACCAATAACTCACTCAACATAATCGTAATCTGAATAATAACACACCACGAATCAAAGCATCAATCAACTTACTAAATTCATTTATCTAAGAAACATAAATTTAATCTGCAAAAAACACTTAATGAATCAATCTCTCAATGATTATTTAACCTACTGGAAGGGAACAACGAGCTACTGAATATTTAATAAGGAACAACAAATGTGGATTAAGCGAAAGGAACAACAAATGTGAATTTGATAAAAGGAACAACAAATGTGAAAATGAAAGGAATTCAAAAACAATAAACTAACAACAATTGGAAATGGAACAACAACTGATAATTTTCAAACGAAACATCTATTCTCTGCAAATGAACAACATAACCAATTCATAAAAGAATCAACACACTCACAAATTTATCTTAATTGTTGCAAGAAAATTAAAATCACAGAACTAAAACAAAATTGATAGGATTACAGGTGAGACAGTAACTCCTTTTGACTGGGCCCACGGTCTTTAGAAGATACTGCTACTAAAAAATCAGTATGCAGAAATGCTCAAAACTCTTGAAGCTTCCATTAATTCCATAATTGATAAATCATTTACAATGGATTGTTGTACAGAATGTCAACAATTAAGATATATGAATGTTTGGTTAAAATCCTTGGTTTCCTCTCTCTTGTTCACTATCCTTTATATATTATAATGAAATAAGTAAATTAAGCTATCCTGAGGACTAAGAGATTCTTAGGATTTCTTTTACTATTTATGAATATTACAAGATAAAGAGTCAATCTTACTTTAAACTGTTTTGTGCTTGATTTCTTTGATCTTCAATGGCCTGTGCATCTTCATTATCTTCTTAACTATCCTAAGTTAAGAACAATTGTCCATTTATGCAATAAAATCAAAACAATTCAAACCAAAATTCAAAAAATATCTAATATCATTCAATAATATTTATAAAAGACTTTCTAACCATTTTATTTCCTAATTACTTCAAATTAATCGAAAAGTCAACAAAGAATATATCACAAACCATAGTAATAAAGAGAATATTTGTACCTTTTTTCTCAACTCAACTTACCCCCCAACTTAACTTTTTGCATGTCCTCATGCAACAAGAGAGTTTACATGCAAAGTAGTGATACTGAAGGGAGGAGAGGTCTCTTCTCCAGGTCTTCGAAACCCATGCTTACCTTTAAGCTCTTCAAAAGAAGAATCTTCCCTTTTCTTACAAATTTCATAATCACTCTGATAACCCTTTGGAGGATACCAAATAATGGGAGGACTATACCTGCATCCAATCCAGGAAGGCCCTTCATCCATGATCATTTTGGCAAACCTCTCTAACTTGAAAGTGGATGCGTGAAAATTTCAAAAACCAAATGGTTCCCTGTTCTTAAATTCATTTGAAGAGACATCCCGTCTTAATTTGGCAGCAGAAAGGGCTTCTTCTTTAATCTCTCTAAAATACTGTAGACCTAAATGTACAACATGTCTATGGATAGGGGCTAAAGATTCCACAACCTTCTCCCTATTCATGAATGCTCTGTGTTGCATAATGGTATCAAAGGATTTAGGAGGTTCCCCTCTGATCCATAGGTCTAGTCCATTCTTCCTTTTCATGAAAACCTTATGTGTTTTAGCCCACCTAGTTTGGTTTTTGGAAAAATGAAAGAATGCTTGAAACTATGTGTCCCCGATGAAGGGATTAGGGTTCTCTTTTGTGTTTTCTCCTAGGATGAAGCTGTGAAGATATAGTTCACACAAAAAGTAGTGTACTCCATCCTCTTTTTCTTTAAAACATGAAACAAAATTAGAAACAGTGGTGAACTCAGAAGGTGTGCCTGCTCTAATATCTTTTACTTTTAGTAACAAATAATGTTCTAATAGAAACAGGGCATAGATAGTAGCAGGGGCCCTACAAGCTACAATATCAGAATAAATAGAGAAAATTTCTTTGATTTTCTCCAAAGCTCCATAATGTTGGCCCTGTACCTTCTTCACCTTTTCTTTAGCTCTGGTGAGCTCATCAAAAGTCTCATTCTTAGTTGCTAACATGGCTCAAAGTTGTTTGACAACTTTCTGATGTTTTGACACTGTTACCATTTCACCTCTGAATTGACTTAGGGTTTTTTGGGATTGTTCTAGTTCTGCTTCCAACCTTTTAATAATGACATCATGTTCAGGGGAGTGAAATACTTCCTCAGTCTGAACAATTGTTTCTATTGTTGCTAGAGCCTCTGTCTGAGTTTCTATTTCAATTATTTCCAAAGGAGCATGGAATTATGTTTGTGTTCCAACATAATTGGTTTGAACTGTCCTTCCAAGAAGTGGATTCCTTCCATGTAATCTAGCCCTCTTAGATTTCTTCTGCTCATGGGCTTTGTCAGCTTGTTCCAGCTGCTTCCTAAGTTGTCTAATTGTTTCTTTCAATCTTCCAACTTTTTGTTTTAAAAATTTTATTTTCTTAACCCTTTTCCTCAATACCTTGTTTTCATGTTTTAATTTTCTTATTTTTTTATTGCCTTTTCCTATTGTCTCTTCCAGTCTATGGGGAATTTCAAGGTCTTCCCCACCTTGATAAACTGGTAACTACTTCCCCGTATCTTCTGGGTGCTCTAGTTTTTCTAAAGGATCGTTCTCATCGAAGTAGGGTTTTAAATGTTTTGTTCCTTCAGGATATGGCATCTCCATATCAGGAAGATCAAAGACAAGGTTTGAATGAGAATAAATAGGATTTTGGGGTTCTCCAGACCTATATGTATTTTGAGTAAGTGATATCCCTAAATTTTCCAATACTTGGGCCATCCCTTCTTCATAATTTATGAAGAAATCATCATGTTGTTTTGCAGGGGTTTCATGTGATGGTTGTTATGTCTATACAGTTTCCTGAGTGTTTTCAGGTTGTATTGTCTTTTTACCCCTTCTTCTTTTCATAGTGGAGGTTTTAGGAACAAATATTTTTCTCTGTCTCTTTTTCTTTGATGTTCCTGCCTCTATGCTTTATATTTCTACCAACTAAATGGGTTCTTCTTCCATTTCAGGTTGGGGTACTGGAATTTCAATTTGGGCATTATCTCCTTTTGTTTAGGCTGCCTCAATTCCCTGTGGTGGAATTTCATGGTGGACTTCAGGTTTCTCAATTTGTAGGGGCCTGTCAGTCTCAATTAATTCTCCCCAAGTTATTTGTGTATGGTTTAAGGCCCTATTTACTATCAATTTTACTAAACCATGGTGACTAATTACATTGGCATGGTCTTTGGCCTTATGGGTCCTTCCGGCGACTTCATGCAGCATGGCATTCAAAAAGAATGGTAAATTTATCACTGACCTTTGTTTTAGTGTTTCCAGTAGCTTGAGGTGGCAAGGTCTCACCATGTTTTATCAATTGTCACATGTGATATATATTTTTATCACACCTTCTAGATCCCTCTATGGTTTTCTAAGAGCAATGGGGTTGAGTCCTTTCCCCTTTTTGTTGATTTCTTCTCTTGGTTCCACGAAGGACTCCACAACCTCCTTGAGTGTTGTGTATTTCCCGGTCCACTGTTTTCCTTTGTTTGGGAGGCATGTTACCTCAGCTATAATTGCATCAGTAACTAGAATTTGCATGTCTCGAATTACTGAGACTCCCCCTCGTAAGTTTTGGAAAAATTCTAGCGCAACATTTATGTCGAATCCCTGCAATCTGTTGAAGTATTTCGTCCACCCCAGACGATGTATAATTCCCCTTGATTGGTCGGTTACTTGCAGCAATGTTGGATCATGGTGTATTCTTCGGTCTCCCATGTCTTCTGTAAAAAAGTCAGCACAACTATCATTCCCAACTACAAACTTAGTTAGACCAACCAGTGAGAAAATATTACTAAAAATGGTAAAAATTATAGAACAACAATGGTATATAGAAATACGAATTTTCCCATTAATTGTAATCATTATGTTCTATCAATAAACATGTGAAATATCTTCCCCCTGATAAATGAAAAGGTAAACCTCGACCGTCGATTGTTGAATTTAATACAGCTGCAAGAGCCATTCTCCCTGGAGGATGACTTAAGACCCTAGTTGTGGACTAGGGTCCCCAGTACTCACCTGGGTTTCTTGTGTTCGACAACACAGGTATTCCAACAGAGGACAAACACCTTCAGTAACCACTCACATAACCAGATCAAAGATCAACACACCGATGTTTTCACGTGGTAAAACCCCTACGGGGAAACAT
>SNQJ01S0005309.1:18007-57637 GCA_010110895.2 Picea sitchensis
GGGGCAACCTGGTCCTTGATCAGGTAGTTGTTGGTATGTGACCCTCTTTGAAGGTGGACATGACCACATGAGGGATGTATCCCATATGCAGTGATGATAAAGTTAAAAAGGTCACCTTGAGAATTATAAGGACAAGTGTTTCCACCAAATAACCTCATCTTAAACCCCCACACCCTTGGTTCTAAGCTTGAGTTTATTTTGTCTTTTTTGTATTTTTATCTTAGGGGCTAATAAAAGAAATATTTAATTATAATATATTTAATTAATATTTATATTAATTAAATGTATTATTTTTTATTATTTTAATTATATTTATTTTTACCCAAACCCTTGCCTCAAAGTATTAATATGCACCCCTCCCCCTTCACTTGTTACTACATTCACTCTCTCCTATGCTAAGTGAAGGATAGCTCTAAGCTATTTCTCTTTAGGGTTGCGGCCTTCCTTGACAGTTCAGATCAGCCTCTCCTCTTTGTTGTTGCTAGGTCAACTTGTGTTGTCGTGTTGAGGTCTGTCCTGTTACTACTGCCAGGAACTGTGTGTTGATGTGTTGAGGGCTATCCTTTTGTTGCTGCCAAGTTGAGGGTTACTATGTTGAGGGTTACTGCTGCTATATATACCCTCCTTCATATATCTAAGACTGTCGCCCTCTCTCCTCACTGCTATAGCCATCCTTCTCTTAAGTGGTGGACCTCCTTCTTGAGGTTATTGTCCCTTTATCAGGGCAGAATTGGAACCTAAGGGCCACAACCTCCTTACTAGGGTTTTGGACCTCTAATATTTGTAGTCATTCGCCTCTTGTTCAGATCTACATCTTCTTTCCCTTCCCACTCATACTATCCTCACTGTTTGTAGCCTTGATAAGGGTTTACTTCCAGTTTTTGTGTGGGATTTTCCTTGATGGCATAACAGTCCTTAGCCTTGATAAAGTTTTTACTTCGAGATTTTTGTATGGGGTTTTCATGGTAGCATTTCATTCTTCTTTTCTCACTATTAAAGATCTAATCCTTTTTGAGGTAGATCCATGACTTTCAAACTTATCTGAGCATATTACAATGGCCTATCATCTCTCATATGTGGAATGCTTACACAGAGGTAAGATCGTGAAGAGGTAAGTTACTGTTTACAACCCTATTGTTTTTCTTATACTTAGATCTATCTATTGTACATGTTTAGAATTAATTTCTAGTTCAAATCCAAGTGCTTTGCTCACTCAGAAATTGTTCATGGTTTAGATCTAACTACTGTACATGTTCAGAATTAATTTCTAATTCAGATCTAAGTGTTTTTCTCACACATAAATTGTTTATGACTTAGATCTATTTACTATACATGTTCAAAATTAATTTCTAAGTTCATATCTAACCACCTAGCATACTCAGAATGTTTTAGGAGTTCAGATTTGTATAAATTTAATGTGTTCATGCTAATCTTGTCTACAGAAAATTTTGAAAATTAAATTCATGTTTTCTTTCCCTAAGTCTAACATGGTTTCAGAGCTTAGGGAATAGAAGGATTTCAAGACTTGTAGACTTGAGTCTGCGTAGATCCATTTCATAGGGTTTACAGATCAGCAAATTCAAGTTGCTCTATTCTTAAGAGTACCTGTAAGGACACCTAGTTTCAGTTTTTTGAATTTCTTTCTGAAGGTTGTCTCTTATTTTTTAAGTTGCTACTTTCTGTACTTAGTGGTGGACACATGGAGTGCCATGTGCAACATGGGCCCCTCTTACCAAGAAAGGTAAAATGGGTTAGTAAATGGCCTTCCTTCTTCAATGTTGTGTTTTTCATATTAGCCTATGATAGCGCTTATATTATGAGCAGTATATTCCATGATAGCTTCATAGTAAACTTCTCTAGCAGCCATGGTCTTTGTTACTCAATGGTCTGTGTATTTCAGATTTATTTTCTATCTTAGTTGTCTCTAGTTTTTAGGTACTTAGAGATTCATGCAAGCAATGAATTTAAATGCTAGAAGTCAAGCCAAAACTATTTAATGGTTGTAAATGTAACAAATATCTTCAACGTTTAAAACCGTTAATATTGGGTGGGTTACACACCCAAATTTCAAGGGTTGTCTCTACTTTGAACTTCTCTCTACTGTTGGATACTTCCACAACCAGTTACAACAAAAGTTTCCTTATCTATTGAAAGATATAGGATACCACCAACCATCAGTTAATTTTGTTGCCCTCATCTCTAATGTACTTCTGACAACTAACTTTATCAGAACAAGTATTGTGCAAGCTCCTCACAGTTGGTCACTTTAGATTGCTTAGGGGGAGGATGATAGGTTTTATGCTAAGACTTACATTGGGTGCTTAGCTTCAAATGACTCTTATTGGAGAAGAGAATAGATGATCTTTGTACTCCTGTTGAATAATTGAGAATTTGCATCTTAATCATCCTTGATGAATTTTAAATTTAACCAAAAAGGAAACCATAAACTCTCTACTATGGTTCTTGACAAATGGCACTTTTTGGTTTGAGAGTAACATCACAAATAGAAGACAGTCACATTTAATTTAACTCCTTTTCTAATGTGGATGTCAGGGTGTTGATTCTAGATTTAGAGCCTGTAGGCATTAACTCAATTAGATTGCCTACAATGTTAATAAACATGTTACTATCATATTGTTGTTTAGAACAATTTTGAAATAATGGGCTCAGTCGGAGCTAGTGAAAGACTATTTTATTTATTGTACACTTATGAAATGCAAGCTTGGATGTCAACTTGTTTGAATTATTGGTGAAGTGAAAAATGCTAGATGAGAGAGATTTCATGTTAGGAGAATCTGGAGGCTAGGGTTCTAGATTCCTTGAGATTGTTTCCTTTTTAGATATTTTTTATCATTTTAAAGTAACTCTGATCAGGATCTAAACCCTTAAGAAGGGGGTCCGGCATGGACATCAATCTAGCAGGACAATTACTTGAACTAGCAGCTACCACATACACAAAGATGCCTCAGATAGCCACAGTTGGTAGCTGGCTGCAAAAGCTCAGTGTGTGTCTTCAGACCAAGCAAGTTCAAGGTAAGTTAAGGTATGTACCATTTTCATTTAATCACTAAATTTGAAATAAGTATGTGACTATTAAAGGAAATAAGAAGAACTATGATTATCTGACTATCGTGTTTATGAACCGTGTCTTAAAGGAGTACTGTCAGAACCTAATTTTTTTTTGGTTACAAGACCAAGGAAGTTGTGAGCTCAGCACATAATTTTAAATTGATGTAAGCTAGGTCTTTCTCCCTGGTTCAGAAACCCAGCAGTATGTTGGTCTATTTTCTCTGATATGAAAGACAACATGTAACCTTGGGTTATTTTCTTAGTTAAGGAGTCCATCAATTTTATCTTGATAATTGGGGTATTTTTTCCTCGTTTTGGGAACCCCATCGATATCTCTTTTCAAGATTTATTAGATTGTAATTAAGCCATTATCCTTGACACAGGAGCTCAAGAAGTCTGACTCGACTTTTCATACTAAACTTGGTATTGGCACCAAGAACATCTTGAAGAGATATGACACCAGGTGATCTTATAGGTTCAGAGGGAGCCAGTTTGCACATGACAGGGACGTAGATTTTTTATGAGACTTAAAGGGAGAATTCCTTGTATATGAGTTAGACCTTGACCTACAACAGAGATGGCATCTTAGTAGAGTCAAGGGATACTATCAGTTTCTATTAAATAAATTTTCTATTAAAAGGAAACCAGCCTGGTGCCGAGAGATACTAAAGGAATCATAAAAAGCATTCAGAACCTAAGGGCACTTTCAAAGAAAGAAAGAAACCAGATAAGTACTCTGGCCTTATAGCTAAATTGAATCGTGTGACTTATTTAGAACCTTCCACATTTGAATTGTGGGAATATGCTATGATATGAATCAATTATGAAGAATGATGTATGGGCAGTGTTTCAAAGACCTCGTGACAAATCAATGGTAACCTCCTACAACAGATGGTTGTATTGAGGTCAAACTTGTCACTCGTGATTTCTCTCAGACAAAAGGGATTGTCTATGAAAAGATCCTTACTTCCATCAGGATATTTTGTCGCCTTTTTCTTTGGAAAGTTCATCTGATAGATGTTAAGATTTTCTCTTAACAATGAAGTTAAGCAAGAGGCTATCCATGGGAAAGAATCCCATGGATTATAACAAGCTCCTAGAGCTTGGTATGAAAAGTATTGTAAGTCTCTCTACAGAGTCTTGGGTTCACCAAGAGTTTTATCTTTATATAAAGATTGTCCAAAATCATCCTATTATCTTAGGATGATTTGTTCCTTACAGGAAAGGAAAAATTTTTTTATAACTCAAACTAAGAGGGAGCTCTTCAACAGAATTTGAAATGAAATACTTGGGTATTTTACATTACTTTCTGATCTTAGAGGTGTGGCAGAAACTGGGTGAGATGTTTCTCCCACAAAGAGAAAATATGCAGTTGATGTGCTCCACTGATTTAGCATGATGAACTGTAAGTCCATGACCACACAAATGATCTCTAACCTAAAGAAACTACAAGATCAGGTTACTGATTCAGAACAAGAAGAACCCTTTTTATATCAGCAAATCGTTGGGTCATTGATGTACCTCGTACATACTAAGACCAGACATTTTTTATGTGAAAAATGCTATCAGTCAGTTCATGTGTGTATACATTGATGTCAAACATATTCTGAGAAATGTTCGGGGAACTATAGCTTCTGGTCTCAAATACACTTCCAGTGGAGGTGTAATGTTTCATAAATTACATATTCAGATTGGATGGGCAGTACAGTGGATCGAAAGAGCACTTTCAGATATTGCTTTAGTTTGGGTTCTGTGATGATTTCTTGGTTCAGCATGAAACAGGGCTCCATAGCCCAGAGCACTGCATAAGTATAATACATTGTTGCAAGTGCTACTAGTAGAGAAGCAGAGTGGCTTAAGAAGCTACTTTCAGACTTTTTCAGTGTAGAGCTAGAACCCACAGTCATTTCACTGTGAAAATAAGAGTTGTATAAAGCTCTTCGTGAATCCAGTGTTTCACATTAGGTTGAAACACATTGAGATGAGATATCACTATGTCTGGTACATGGTGCAGAAGAACATTTTTAGTATTCAGTAGAATAGACAAAAGATATTTTGACCAAGCCACTGTCCTTGACTAAGTTTGTGTACTTTCATGACAAGCTTGGTATTGCTGAGAATTCCTCTCTTACTGAGAGGGAGTGTTGAATTTAATGCAGTTGCAAGAGCCATTCTCCCTGGAGGATGACTTAAGATGCTAGTTGTGAACTAGGGTCCCCATTACTCACCTGGGGTTCTTGGTCTGGGACCAAGTAGTTAGAGCCATGGAAAAATACCCTTGTGAGGGACCCCAGTAGATGACTGGGTTTCTTTGTTTGGGACCAAGCAACAAAATACCCTTGTGAGGGCCCCCAATAGATGACTGGGGTTCTTGGTCCGAGACCAAGCAATAAAGACCCTTGAAAGGGCCCCCAATAGATAACTGGGGTTCTTGGTCTGGGACCAAGCAGTAAAGACCCTTGAGAGGGTCCCCAGTATATGACTAGGGTTCTTGGTCTGGGACCAAGCAGTTAAGTCCCTAGATATGTCTAGGGCCCCTGGACGTGTTCCAGGGTACCCATGTCTAAGGCATGGGTTGATCCTTGGTTTTGTATCTTGGTGGATAAGACCCCAAATNATGTGACCCTCTTTGAAGGTGGACATGACCACATGAGGGATGTATCCCATATGCAGTGATGATAAAGTTAAAAAGGTCACCTTGAGAATTATAAGGACAAGTGTTGCCACCAAGTAACCTCATTTAAACCCCCCACACCCTTGGTTTTGAGCTTGAGTTTGTTTTGGGGTTTTTGTATTTTTATCTTAGGGCCTAATAAAAGAAATATTTAATTATAATATATTTAATTAATATTTATATTAATTAAATGTATTATTTTTTATTATTTTAATTATATTTCTTTTTACCCTAACCCTTGCCTCAAAGTATAAATATGCACCCTTCCCCCTTCACTTGTTACTACATTTAGTCTCTCCTATGTTAAGTGAAGGATTGCTCTGAGCTATTTCTCTTTAGGTCTACGACCTTCCTTGACAGTTTAGATCGGCCTCTCCTCTTTGTTGCTGCTAGGTCACCTTGTGTTGCTGTGTTGAGGTATGTCCTTTTGTTGTTGCCAGGAACTGTGTGTTGATGTGTTGAGGGCTATCCTCTTGCTACTGCCAGGTTGAGGGTTACTGCTTCTATATATACCCTCCTTTATCTATCTAAGATTGCCACCCTCTCTCCTCACTGCTACATGCAACCTTCTCTTAAGTGGAATACCTCCTTCTTGAGGTTACTATCCATTTCTCAGGGTAGAACTGGAACCTAAGGGTCGTGGCCTCCTTATTGGGGTTCTGGACCTCTAATATTGGCAATCGTTCACCTCTTGTTCATATCTAGATCTGCCTTCCCTTCCCACTCATATTGTCCTCACTATTTGTAGCCTTGATAAGGGTTTACTTCCAGTTTTTGTGTGGGATTTTCCTTGATGGCATAACAATCCTTAGTCTTGATAAAGTTTTTACTTCCAAATTTTTGTATGGGGTTTTCATGGTGGCATTTCAGTCCTATTTTCTCACTGTTAAAGATCTAATACTTTTTGAGGTAGATCCATGACTTTCAAACTTATCTGAGAATATTACAGTGGCCTACCATCTCTCATATGTGGCATGCTTACACAGAGGTAAGATCATGAAGAGGTAAGTTACTGTTTACAACCCTATTGTTTTGCTTATACTTAGATCTATCTACTGTACATGTTTATAATTACTTTATAGTTCAAATCCAAGTGCTTTTCTCACTCAGAAATTGTTCATGGTTTAGATCTAACTATTGTACATGTTCATAATTAATTTCTAATTCAGATTTAAGTGTTCTGTTCACACAAAAATTGTTTAATATGACTTAGATCTATTTACTATACATGTTCAGAATTAATTTCTAAGTTCAGATCTAACCACCTAGCATACTCAAAATGTTTTAGGAGTTCAAATTTGTATAAATTTAATGTGTTCATGTTGATCTTGTCTACAGAAAATTTTGAAAATTAAATTCTTGTTTTCTTTCCCTAATTCTAACAGATATGTGTGAGCATAATGATGGCGGTCAGTCAAGTGAGGGATAATTATTATTATGCCGTCGCTAGGAGAATGACCATAAATAACTTTCAAAGCACTTTAATGTTAATCATGATCAATAATCACACCTTTTGTGGGAAGTACAAGTTCAAATACCAATGTTCAAATATGTTTAAGGAAGAATATTCCGAGTAGTCTAAATTTGTTCACATTTTATAAATATTCCATGTGCCATAACTTTGTTACTTTCCCTTGTGTTGGATATAACCGGAATGATAGCCTCTTTTTTAAGAAAGGAAGTCTAGGAACACAAAAATAAACTTACTATATATCAAAAATAAACTTCCATACCATAGGCAGAGCCACTGCTGCCAGTAGGCGTCCATAGCCTCGACAGGGTTTCCTTTTAACCCATAGATGAGCTAGTATCCTCAATAAATAGTTTGAACTATCTTTTCCCAAAAAGGCCACTATCCTGGTTTGGTATCCAGAAAATGACAATGCCACTCACTATATCAAAACCTAAGTGAACAAGCTGACTCGTGATAAGACCTCTTGTCCTTTGACACTAAATACCAAAGGCCATTGCCCTGGTGGGAATGCCACTTATGTTAATCTCTTATTATCATGGTAGGTTGTCTCATGATGAGACCCCCTATCCTTTTTGATAGAAGGTCATTTTCTTTATTTATATTTATTATTATTTCCCTTTTTTCTTTAAGGTGGGCTCATCTACTCCTTAAGAGTGTGGGATGGCGTAAGAAGTGTAAGACTGCTAAGTAAAAATGTGCCTTAGATTCCTTATTATGATGTGAAGGAAAATTATCATTCAAGTATATGTATATATATATAGGGTAAAGAAATGAATTATGGTGGTTAAGGATTATGAACAATATTAAGACAATTTGGAAAAATCAATCCATGAACAATTTGATAAGGTATGCTAGATATTCCTCAAAAAGAAAATGATAGATCGTTACCATGATGATTAGCAGTAATGTTGTTAAAAATTATTTAGTGAAGTTTGTACCCAAAGGAGTGGCTAAACGTATCATAAGGACGTGTTGTTGGTGAAAAATCGTTACTTTCAAAGGAAGGCAACAACAACAGGAACAACCGCAAAAAGGAACAACAGTTGTTTCTTTCGAATGAACAACGCTACCCAAAAAAATGAACGACAATCACGACAAAGGGAATGATAGTTTTTACATTCGAATGAACGATACAATTTGCAAAAGGGAACGACAATCACAACAAAGGGAACAACAATTGTTACGTTCAAATGAACGATACTACCCGCAAAGGGAACAACAACCGCAACAAAGCGAACAACAGTTGTTACGTTCAAATGAACGACACTCCCTGCAAAGGGAACAACAATCACAACAAGGGAACAACAGTTGTTATGTTCAAATGAACAATACTACCCACAAAGGGAACAACAATCGCAACAAAGGGAATGGAAATTGTTACATTCGAATGAACAACAACGATGATGTTCAAATTTAAACCATCTAGTTAAGTAATTGGATACCTCCCGTAGACATTTTTGTTTTAGTGAATGTAGGATTGATTAGTCATCAACTAAATTCATTTTATTTTTTATGGGTAGTTTTATTCAATGATCGAAGTATTGGATGGTTTGTTAGTGCCATGCATTCATTTTCTATTTACTATAGTTGCTCATTATTTTAGTGCAGTTGCCTGACTTTTTGTCGCAGAACATGACATATTCATCTCCTGTGTAAGACAAGGTTTATATTCGATGGATTCTTCAAATTGAAACATGAGCAATTTGAAGTTTTGAATAAGGAACAGAAAAGAGTGCTAATTATATTCATTACAGTCATTTTTTCTAGTTTTTATTCTCCAAAGCTCTTTATAGTGACCTTCCTAGAAAGAAAAAACCTAAAAACTCAATCAAATCTTTAAAGAAAACTATATACAATATGTACAGTGATGGAAAGACAACCATTTCATGGAACTGAAGTTGTTGGGTTACCTTCCCAGCTAGCTAAAATCTGAACAGTAGGATCATTACTTACTTCTTGTCAAAAAGATTCTTTTGAAAGCGGTTGATGGTAGAGTCGTAGTCGATGTCCATTTACCAGAAAAGGAGAACCAGACTCGTCGATGGTAACTAAAGTGATAGTGCCATTATCATGAACTTTATTGATTTCATATGGTCCCAGCCACCTTGTCTACAATTTCCCAGGAAAATCCTAAAATCTGGAATCATAGAGAAGCGCCCAATCACCTTTCTGGAAGGATTTCTTCTTAATATGCTTATTGTGACAGCTAGCTCTCTATTGTTGAATAAAAGTTGTGTGTTGAAGGGAAAACAAGCATGCTTCAAATAACTCATTAAGGTGATGTAAGCACTATGTGAGTGCTTCAGTAAGATCTAGTCCAATTTCCTGGGCCATTCTTAGAGTCTTGATATCAAATTCGATTGGAAAGATAGGTTCTTTTCCAAAGACTATATTATAAGGAGAGTAGCCAGTAGTGTTACGCCATGTTGTCCGATAGGCCCATAAGTCATTTGGAAGCTCGACTGTCCAATTTTCATGGTTTGTTGAGATTGTTTTTGTCAAGATTGCCTCCAAGACTTTATTGGTAATTTCCACTTGTTTGTTTTCATGTGGGTGGTATGGGGAGGTAACTCTATGTTTAATGTGTTAATTGCGCAGAGTGTGTTGAGTCCCTCTTTTGACATATATAATGCCCTATATTACCTTGTGTCTAAGCCTTTTTACCTATGCTATGAGCCTATACTTGACTATTTTCCTCCCACATACATACCTAATGACCGTGTTCATGTTCACAAGAGGTAATTGATGATTTAAAGCATGTTTTGTTTAACTTTCTTGAATTAAATGGATTAAAGTGTTCTATTTTGTATAGTTCTAATAGTTTGACTCATGAGCAACTTATTTGGTACTTGCACTATTCCAGTAATACCAGATATCGGGCAATCCGGCACCAAATCTATTTTGGTACCCAAGGCAGTTTTGATCTGGTACTGTGTTCCATATCCATTACGGTATTGTCTTCTTTGCGTCCATTCTGGTACCAGACTCGTGACTGTGTGTATTTCGATACCAAAACCTCTGTTTCCAGAATGTGCCAGTTGGACCAGTAGGGTGGTGAATATTTCGAGAAGGTAGTTGAACATAAGCTCCCCAAATCAATTTTCTAGAATACGAGAGACTCCATCACTCATGCACTTCATGTCATGAGTATGGAATCGATTCCTAGAAATTCGATGTAAATATCAATTGTAAAATCTCTCAAACTGTTTAATGCTTATTTATAGATATTGATAGTATCACCTTACCTTATATAGGGAATGTTGTATAGGGTGTGGATAATAAGGAATGTAATGAAGTATGCTATCAGAACCAGACGATACCTATCGTTTTTATGCATGAAGTAAAATACTGTTGATCCAACTTTCCAGTTGAATTAATGTAAAAGATATTTTATGTCAATTCCTGAAAGTGAGTTAAAAGATTTAGTCTATTACTTTCTTAAGAGGTTCCTTGTTGGTTCGGCAAGGGCCCACCGCCCCAACTAAGGTAAACCTCCTTGTATATTTTTCGTGTGTTTGTGTGGATATTTTACAGCATTATGTGTGTGACTGATCTCTAATTTATTTTCAGAGTTCAGCATTGAGTTAATCATTTTTTTATTGGTGTGAATAATCGGGTGCTAGATCGAATAGATATTTCATTCTCAAATGTTGGAGATGGCCATTTAATTATTTGAAGCGTGGGACTGATATCTTGAGTTTATGATTGCAGTAGATTTAGTATATCAAGGAACCAGAAGACTTTATACCTCATCTTCATGCTCTGCAATGAAGTTTCTCAGTTATACTGAATATTCCTTGTGTTGGTTTGTTTGAATCACGTGAAGCTGGAGTTGGTTTTGATTTCGAGAGTGATTGGAGTTGATTGCTATTTACTGTTTTGATTGTTATAAGAGACAAGATTCTTAAGTTCATTCCATTAATTCATGAGCCTGAAATGAACAGACTTCTTTGTTTAGGATAGCATCTCTTTGATTGGATGTTTGTTTAAGTTTCATTATCAGTTTTCTCTTCTAAGTTCAAAGATATTTGAAGTATTTAGAAATCTCAGAAACAAATTTTTTATGTTATTAATCATTTCCTATATGCAATAGACTTAGGTAGGTTACCTGTTCTCGGCACATATAGTGTAAAAACTCTTTTGATTACAAATCCCAGATTGGCATTTAAATGAGTGTAAGATATATATTGAACATATTTGTACACCAACATTTTGGCATTGTTGTCAGGGAGTTGTAAACGGTAATAGGTAGCATTTTGAGTTTTTAGTTTGATGAAGTATTGGATTGGATTTGAGGACAATCTGAGAGCAAATAGAAGACGGTAAGACGAGAGGCAATAACCTGTGCATCCACTTTGTTGGGGGTGCTCCAAAATCAAGTTGTCCTCCTACCTTTAATAGGAATCTACGTTTTTCATTCATCTCATTTAAACTTCTTTTATGAGTAGGTATAGGGATAATAAAGGTATATTTATTGCTCCTAAAATGTCAGAAAAGGTAGAAAAGAAAACAACAACCCCCCCCCCCTATACTAATTCATCGAAAATTCGTGCAGGAAAAATTCTCAAAGGAGAGAGCTCAAAGGCAGCAACTGCAACAACAACAAAGAGAACTAAATCTAAATCCATTGTTCATATTGAAGACATAAGACAACAAGAAAGAGAGGAAGCACTAGCAACCCCATCCAAAGGAGAAACTGGAAAATAAGCAAAGGTAGTAATAGAAGAGGTTGCATCTGTTGTTGGAAGGCCACACAAAACCTTGGAACAACTAGAGATACCAAGTAACCCATTGGTGGAACCATCACTCAGTGGAGAAAATTCACCACCTCCCTACAGGTTTTTTGGAGACATGGCAAAAGAAGAGGGAAACATAGCTAATGAAACATAGAAATTTGGATTCCCCATACTGGATATCACTAAAGACGTTGCTATAAAGAACATTCCATTATCTTCACTTCCTCATTTCTGAGGTATGTCGATAGAAGACCCTGACTCATTTTTATTTGAATTTGACATATTGTGTAGGAGCTATAACTACACAGATAATGCTCAAAAATTAAAACTTTTCGTAGCTACGCTAAAAGATTCGGCACTAAGGTGGTTCATGAGCTTAGGGGAACACACCATTTTGTCTTGGGATGGTATGAAGGAGACCTTCCTCCAGAAATACCAAGATTACTATAGACCTGGGGATGCTAGGAATGATATATTCAAAATGCAGCAATCTAAAGAAGAAAGCTTAGAAGACTACCTAGAAATGTTCTTATACAATTACCAAAAGACTAAGCAGTTTTCCTTAGATACAGCTACAGTTAGGACTGCCTTTATCAAGGGTGTGAGGGATGATTGCATTAAAGTATTAAACCTCATCAGTTCTGGGGACGTGTACCAAAATCCATTTGTATACATAGCAGAGTATTGTAAAAGATTATCTCGCAGTCAAGATAAAACGAGGAAAAGTATAAGGGACCCTACCAACATAATTGTTAAACCCACATCTGGAGGTGTCACTATGATTGAACTGGGAAATCTATTAGAAAACTTTAAAACAGATATCCTAAACACCATCAGTTCCCAACTAGATACCATGAAAATTAAAAGAAAACAAGAGGAATAAAATGTTGCGTTAGCAATTTTCTGTCATCAGTGTAGGAGGAAACAGCTTGAAAAGGAATGCCCCCTTAATGTTATTGAAATATGTGGTCTCTATACAGAGGACCATCCTACTAATGAATGCCCTTCTCTACCCAGACTCAAGGCCATGTTCAAGGGAGGAGGAGAACCTAAGACATCCTACCCCCCTAAGAGAGCATGGAGACAACAAAACCCCAGCATGTTTACAAATCCAATTACACAATACCCCCAACAACAATGGGTACCCCCGATGTCTTACCCTCAGTGGTCGACACAAACCCAACCTTGGAAACAAGGATGGAGAGGACTTGTATATGGGAATGTTCCCTTCCAACCAACAAATTTTCTCACCTATCCACAATACCCTTCGGATATTTCACAACTGCTCCCAAGATTTAACCCCCCTGCTCTTCTCCCACCCCCACAGTTATAACAACAACTCGCACTACCCATGAATCCAAATATGCAGCAACCAATGCAAGCTTCACCCATCCAAAACCCTCCTCGGCCGACCCCTATTCTTGCACAACCTATCCCTAACCCAAATAACAGGATGACACAACCTATACAAAATGTTGAAGTAAAAACCTTCCCTACATATGTAATAACTCCAGCTCAATTTAATGGAATTGAATTAAGATCATGAAGGATTGTAAAAAAAACAAATCCCACTATGGTCATCCAAGAAGAACAAGTACATAATCACACAAATCAAGAATAACAAATAGATGTCCAAACAGTTCAAGGAGAAGAACAGATGACTAATCCATTAAATGAAGAAAGAAACACTCCAGTCCAACAAGAAATTCCTTCTCCCAACTCCCTTGTAGCAGAAACACCTCAAAAAATGAATCCTCCTTACCCAAAAAGGATGCTCGTAAAGAAAACTGAGGAACCTCTAAAACATAATATAGAGACTGAACTCTAGAGCATATGTGTAAATATCCCACTACTACAGGCCATTAAAGACATACCTATCTATGATAAAATTGTAAGGGACTTTTGCATTAAAAATCCAGGGGGAAAGAGGAAGGAGCCTCCTAACATAAGGGTGGTAGGACAGTTATCCGAATTTATAACAGAAATGCCATCTAAGTATAGTGATCTAGGGAACCTAGTGGTAACCATAGAAATCAATGGTGTTTCCCTACCTAACACATTGATTGATCTAGGGGCAGCAATAAATGTGATGTCAATAAACACTATGAAAACACTGCAACTAGATCACCTAAGACCAACACAAACTCTGTTGGAGCTTGCAGACAAATCTGTCATCACCCCAGTGGGGAGTTTAGATGACATAATAGTTACATTGGCCTCTTGGTAATACCCTGTGGATTTTTTAGTAATTCATCCCAAATCCCCCAAACCAGGACATCCAGTAGTACTCGGTCGACCTTGGTTGGCCACTACTGATGCATTCATTAGCTTTCGATTTGGATAAATGACAATCTCCAATGGCACTCAAAGTAAAAAACTTATCCTTTTTCCCCCCGCCCAACCAACCACTGAAGTTCCTCTCTGCTTGGAGAATCCCTATGGGGAGGAGGACTGCACTCAGCCCTTGTTGACACTTGAACAAGTGAAAGGAGTACAAGAGAAAACTAAAGAACAAATCTTAATTCTATTCTTGGTCGACTCAACATGCATCGATTATCCTCAATCTTTTCCTAACTACACATACATCTTTAGCCCCGAATTTCAAGAAATTTGGCATCTTCCCACTGCTACAGCAACCACTATTTCAAAAATAGAGGAGGGGAAAGAATCAGTTGTTCAAGCTATTGAAATCGGTCCTGGAAAGTCCTTATATATCAATGCTAGCCTAGAAATTGATCAGCAACAAAAGTTGATATAAATGATTCAAGGGCAATCTAATACTTTTGCATGGGATTACTCTGACATGAAAGGGATCCACCCAGACACCTGTATGTATCATATTTACACTAAGGATCAGATCATACCTGTCAGGCAACCCTAAAGAAGAATGAATCCATCCTTGAAAGATATAGTAAAAGAAGAACTCCAAAAACGCCTACAAGCCAATTTCATTTACCCTATATCAGATAGCAAGTGGGTCTCCCCATTAGTTATTGTACCAAAGAAAAACAGGAAATGGAGGATTTGTGTGGACTTTCAAGAATTAAACAAGGCCACCTATAGAGACTACTTCTCTTTGCATTTCATAGATCAGGCCTTAGACACTTTATTTGGAAAGAGGTATTTTTCTTTTTTGGATGGGTTTAGTGGTTACAACCAAATACAAATTTCACCAGAAGATTAGGATAAGACCACATTCACATGTCCTTGGGGAACCTATTCCTATAGGGTTCTCCCCTTTGGTTTATGTAATGCCCCTGCTACCTTTCAAAGGGTTGTCTTGGCTATTTTCTATGATTTAACCAATGATTGTGTGGAAGTCTACATGGATGATTTCACGGTATATGGGGATGATTTCCAATAGGCATTGGGTAATGTGGAGAAGGTATTGGTTAGGCGTAAAGAGACCAACCTCTCACTCAGTCACAAAAAATTGAGAATGCTACTCATTGAAGGAATTTTTCTAGGTCACCACATCTCTGGTACAAGAATAAGAGTGGACCCTGCCAAGATTGACATTATTTCCCAAATCAAGATCCCTAGCTCACAAAAGGAAATAATAAGTTTCTTAGGGCATGCTGGCTACTATAGAAGGTTTATTCAAAATTTTACAAAACTAGTTGCCCCCCTTTTCGAATTGCTAACAAAAGATGTTGAATTCCGTTGGGATGAGCAATGCCAAATCTCCTTTGAAATCTTAAAAACAAAACTTTCAAGTGCCCCTGCTTTGAGAGGTCCAAACTGGTCTCTTCCTTTCCATATTTGCACAGATGCCTCAAATACCACTTTGGGAGCTGTATTAGGACAAAGGGAAGGGCAGATTCCTTATGCTATATACTTTGTTAGCAAGAACCTCTCACCTGCTAAAGAAAACTATACTGTCATAGAAAAAGAATTGTTATCAATAGTACATGCCATCAACAAGTTTAGACACGATATAATAGGATACAAATTTTTTGTGCACACTGACCACTCAACTATCAGATTTCTAATGAACAAACCTGTTACAAATGCTAGAGTGACTAGATGGTTGTTGTTACTACAAGAATTAAATATCACTATCATAGATAGGCCTGGAAGAGACAACTCGGTTGTTGATTTCTTTTCTAGACTTATTCATACAGATGATAGTACTCCAGTAGATGATGATTTTCTGGATGAGAATTTATTTTCCATTTCTACTTTCACCCCTTGGTATGCAGACTAGCCAACTATCTAGTAACCGACAAGATGCCTTAAATTATGACATCCAGAGAAAAACAAAGAATTATTCAGCTAAGTGCCAATTATATGTGGCATGAGGATACCCTATACCGAACTGGATCTGATTTGGTAATCAGAAGATGTGTTCGGGAAGATGAAATGTAGAATATCTTCAAAGCTTGCCATGATGGCCCATGTGGAGGCCATTTTTCTAAAAAAAGGACAGCTTACAAGATTCTACAGTCTGGCTATTATTGGCCAACCATCTTCAAGGATGCAAAGAAATATGTGGCCAGTTGTGATGATTGCCAAAGAATGGGAAAACCTACAGCAGTCGACGAAATGCCACTCCAAGCCCAAGTAGTGATCGAACCCTTTGAAAAATGGGCCTTAGATTTTGTATGACCTATCAACCCCATGTCCCACAAAAAAAAGTACATATTAGTTTGCACAGACTGTGTAACAAAATGGGTAGAAGCCAAGGCTTTGTATTCATCCAATGAACAATCTGTAGTAGACTTTCTCTTTGAGGAATTTTTCACTCGTTTCAGGGTACCTTGGGAAATAGTCACTAACCAAGGGACACAATTCACCTCAAATTTGGTCAAGGCTCTTACTGAACAGTACAAGATCAAACACAGAAATTCTTCGCCCTATCACCCCCAAGCTAATGGCCAAGTGGAATCGACCAATAAAGTGATAAAGGCTATCCTCACTAAGACTGTTCAGTTGCATCACAAAGACTAGACTGATAGGTTGCCCGAGGCCTTGTGGGCCTATAGGACAGCTTGGAGAAATACAACAGGTGATACACCTTATGAGTTGGTGTATGGGAAACAGGTACTACTGCCCATAGAGTTTCAGGTAAAAACATTCAAAACTGCCATGCAATTAGGGATGCACCTAAATGAAGCTAAAAAACAAAAGCTATTACAATTAAATGAGCTTGATGAGATAAGACAGGATGCTCTACAAAGAACCACCCCGATACGAGAGCAAAGGACCAAATGGCATGACAAGTACATTAAAAAGAATTCCTTCCAGTAGAGTGATTGGGCCCTCCTATATGATAGCAGATTCAAAAATTTTAAAGGTAAATTGTCTACTAGATGGATGGGGCCCTATGAGGTTGATACAGTTTATGACAATGGTTCAATAAGGATAAAGACCATTGATGCAAATCAGACTTCCTTTTTTGTAAATGGGCATCGACTGAAGGTTTATCATAAGCCTCTGTCAAAAGAGGATTTCGTCAAAAATGTTCTTCGGAGTTCCGAAACGAAACTAGTAAGCAAGAGGGTTTCTCCTCTTGCTAACCTACCATAGTAAGTTCAATTTTGTAAATTCATCTTCTATACATAGGTGTGTCATTAGATAAAGTCTCTCTTTTATTTTTTTAATATAAATAACAAAAACAAAACAAAAGTTGGTTGTGTTCCCATGTAGACAAACAAATAAGAAGGGCATCTACCAGATGGAGTCTTCTTTAAGTTTTTCAGACTCTTTAAAATTGAAAACACCGGTGAGCAGGAACTGGCCCGGGCTCAATAAAAATCCATGGGATGGTATAGAGAGTTTCCTTTAAGTTTTTCAGACTCTTTAAAATTGGAAACATTGGTGAGCAGGAACTGGCCCAGGCTGGATAAAAATCCACGGGACAGTATAGAGAGTTTCCTTTAAGTTTTTCAGACTCTGTAAAATTGAAAATACCGGTGAGCATTAACTAAACTGGGCTTGATAAAAATCCACAAAAAATCAATAGTTAGTATTATTATTGTTATTGTAATAAAAGAGGAAATGCCAACAGAAGCCATGATCACCTTGGTTCCAAAAGAAAAGGGGTTTTGTCATCTCAATAACTGGTCATTGCAGAATACCCTCTTGTTACAGAGCTTTCTTGCATTATTCTTCTACAGTTTTTTGGTAACTACATGGTTTTTCAATCGAATTTGATCATAGAACACCAACTAATCCTACAAGTCACTTCCACCAGAATCTGTGTCAAAGATTTTTCAAGCACCAGAAAATAATGTTCATCTCTATGTTTATCCGGCACCAATGATCACCTCTATGTTCATCTAGTACCAAGGGCCACCCTTGCACCAAATCATCTCGTTGTGCTTATCCGGTATCGGATCCTATCCAGTATTAAAGAAGGGACCCTGTGTTATTCCGGTACTAATTACGAACTCTACACACAGGTGATCTCGTACTATTTCCAACGCTGCACGCAGGTGATTCAGTACTAGTAAGGATGTGACTGGTAACTCTCATCATATTTCCAAGTTGTTGTTCAATTATTAGTACAAGGACATACAGATTCAACATTTTTTTCATTTTATTTACAGGAATTAGACTAAATATGCATTTAAAAACATTTGGTTTCTCTTGGATCATGACATACCCTTTCTTTCATGAACCTTTGAAAAATCCTCGACCACATTTTCGTAAGGGAAGATGTCCTTGTCCCCCGAAATATTAAGAGTGCAAGGTCATGATGTCTCTTACCATATCAAACTCATACTCCCTCTGTCTATCCTATAAATAAATCACATAAACTTATGATGCACTAACATACCATATGAAATGACATGAACCACATCTCTAAGCATATCGAATAATAATCCCAGTTGATTCTACACTCATGAGTCTCGATCATAACTACCACACCTTTCCGTGAATATTGTCTGACACCAAGTTTCCCACGAATCCGTAAGCCGTTAGTGGATCCAACCTGCCTCACCATATCATTATGATTATCGATATGACCATTGTAATCTACACTTCCATATATAAACGCTCCTCTGGATGGCTCTGCCATCCAGATGAGCGTTATTTATCGTTGTTGTCACACCATCTACAAACATCTTGTGCCTTCATATCCCTTGCATATTTTTTCCCATCTGATACTCTATCACAGCCTACGTTTATCCGGTACTCAACCCTCGAACCTCTGTCTGTGCCTCATCCTCCTGAGAGAATTGTTTAAGCTAGCATGGGGGTCGACAGGCATGAGCCCATATTTCAATTATACAGGGAGATAGCAGAATATCAGGCTTGCAAGGAGAAATATGAACAGGCAAGGTGGGTGCCATTTTTGGAGAAGTTTAAAGGCCATCACAAGGGAATTTATCTTGCCTTCACACATACATATGATGGAGGAAGTGTGCAGTTTGGATACATAAAGCTAAAAATTACAGAAGCCACTATATCAGAAGCTACAGGTCTCCCCATGGTTGGAGAAGAATACTTCAAGAGGGTGATCATTGACAGGAAACTCTGTCAAAAATTCCTCAAATCAGAACATCAAGACCCCGATTGGACTAAGGGAATCCCACAAAGCTACGTCAAAGAGGAATATTGGACGATCCTCATAAGTCTGTAGAAATTCCTCACCTGTGAAGGAAGGTATGCAGTGACCTTCATTTATCATTTGAAGCTTTTATAACATTTCGAGGGAGGACCACAAATTAATTTTCCCCACTTCCTATGGATGAGTTTAAAGAAGATGGTGAGAGGGATGAGATCAGTTTTCAAGAAACCAGAAACTAGCCTTCATCACCATGGTTTAATCAAACTTTTGGTTGTTCATGCTTTAAGAACACAAGGTGGTAGTTGGAAACAATTACTCCAACAGAATTTTGCTCAAGGAATATCCAAATCTGTTGAGATACAGGAGGTAGGGATACACAGTGAGGATTCAAGAAGAAAGGCAAAGAAAGATAGAATATCAACATCAGGAAGTAAAGTAGGCACTGTTACACCCAGCTTATCTCAGACCATTGATAAATCAGTGACATAAAAGTCTATCGTAGGTGAATCTACTACATCGAGGAAGAGGAAAGCCACCCAATCCCAGAAAATGAACCCTACCTAAATTCAAAAGGATAAAAGACAAAAGGAAGACTCTGAGCTAGGAGGTCAATCAGATAGGATTCTTGAAGCATCCATGGAGGTGTCATTAGAACCATCCAGCCAAGTAGAGAAGACCCCTG
Source organism: Picea sitchensis (assembly GCA_010110895.2). Classification (NCBI taxonomy): domain Eukaryota; kingdom Viridiplantae; phylum Streptophyta; class Pinopsida; order Pinales; family Pinaceae; genus Picea; species Picea sitchensis. The sequence continues at coordinate 38,159 of SNQJ01S0005309.1, forward strand.
ACCTCAACTTACAACGCAAGAAAATGTCTACATAGTCTAGCTCAGTCCTACGCCCTAAAGACCAACTATCATGAAGTAAGAAACGAAAGAAAGAGGAAACATATCAACAGGAGATTTCATGAAAGGAAACTATCAAACCCCCTCTGGAATCCCCTAAAGAATTGAAAAATATTCCAGAGGAAATTATTCGGTCTTCCCAAGAACTCGTTGGTGAATTCAAAGAAATTGCTAAGGTGACAAGTGGAAATAAAAATAAGATCGAAAGAGAGAAGGTACAAATTCAAGAACCTACGCCTCAATCTTCCAGCGTAGAAACACAGGCTAGTCAACAAAAGAAAACCCCATAGTTCACAACTCAAGGCCTCGATATTGGGATCAAATCAACACAGAAGAAACATGTGGCTAGGCCCACGACCGGTGTTAAGATTAAGAAAAGAAAGTTGTTTGAGGAAACTCCTAGCCCTGTCAGCAATTCTAAGAAAGTCTCATTTCCCACACGAAGGACCACCAGAAGCATGGCCAAACAAGCGATAGTTCCAAATGTACCTTCTCTTCAAGGGGAACCCATGGATATTCCAAGTTCTCCAGAAAGAGGAAGTGGTTGTGGGGCTACAACAATAAGTGAGATAGAAGGGTTGGTAACAAAGACATTGAGGGGTTTGAGAAAAGAAAAAGAATCCCGAGAGGAGGTGACTAAGGAAGTAATCACACCTAGCCTAGAAAAGTCCCTAAGAAAACGAAAATTGACAACAGAGGTTGAGAGGCTGAAGCAAGAAGTTGAAGAGTACAAGGTATTGGACAGGCATATCAAGGCAAAGAATCCACAATTGAAGGAACATCATGCAGAGGCCTCTGCCAAACTCAACAAGGTCCTACGATTGATCCAGTACACTAGGGTGATCAAGAAGGAATTGAGGAGTGAAGTTTCTGGTTTTAACATCCTACAACCTGAGAAATAACAGAGAAGGAACCAATTTTGCAGAATTTTTGGGTATCAGTTTTGATAATATTGCATGAGGACATGCAACACCTTCAGCGTGGGGGAAATGTTGAGTCCCTCTTTTGACATATATAATTCCTTATATTACCTTATATATAATCCTTTTTTCCTATGCTATGAGCCTATACTTGACTATTTTCCTCCCACATACATACCTAATGACCGTGTTCATGTTCACAAGAGGTAATTGATGATTTAAAGCATGTTTTGTTTAACTTTCTTGAATTAATTCGATTAAAGTGTTCTATTTTGTATGGTCCTAATAGTTTGACTCATGAGAAGCTTATCCAGTACTACCAAATATCGTGCAATCCAGCACCAAAGCTATTATGGTACCCAAGGCAGTTTTGATCCGATACTATGTTCCGTATCCATTTTGGTATTGTCTGCTCTACATCCATTCCGGTACCAGACTCGTGACTGTGTGTATTCCGGTACCAAAACCTCTATTTCTAGAATGTTCCCATTGTACCAATAGGGTGGTGAAGATTTCGAGAAGGCAGTTGAATAGAATCTCCCCAAATCAGTTTTCCAGAATACGAGAGACTCCATAGCTCATGCACTTTGTGTCATGAGGATGAAATCAATTCCTAGAAATTCAATGTAAATATCAATTGTGAAATATCTCAAACTATTTAATGCTTATTTATAGATATTGATAGTATCAACTTACCTTATATAAGGAATGTTGTATAGGGTGTGGATAATAAAGAATGTAACGAAGTATGCTATCAGAACCAGACGATACCTATCATTTTTATGCATGAAGTAAAAGACTGTTGATCCAACTTTCCAGTTGAATTAATGTAAAAGATCTTTTATGTCAATTCATGAATGTGAGTGACAATATTTAGTCTGTTACTTTCTTAAGAGGTTCCTTTTTGGTTCGGAAAGGGCCCACCGCCCCAACTAAGGTAAACCTCCTTGTATACAATTTGTGTGTTTGTGTGGATATTTTACAGCAGTATGTGTTTGATTGATCTCTAATTTATTTTCAGAGTTCAGCATTGAGTTAATTGGTGTGAATAATCATGTGCTAGATCGAATAGATATTTCATTCTCAAATGTTGGAGATGGCCATTTAATTATTTGAAGCGTGGGACTAATATCTTGAGTTTATGATTGCAGTAGATTTAGTATATCAAGGAACCATCAGAGTTTATACCTCATCTTCATGCTCTACAATGAAGTCTCTCAGTTATACTGAATATTCCTTGTGTTGGTTTGTTTGAATCACATGAAGCTGGAGGTGGTTTTGATTTCGAGAGTGATTGGAGTTGATTGGTATTTACTGTTTTGATTGCTATAAGAGACAAGCTTCTTAAGTTCATTCCTTTAATTCATGAGCCTGAAATGAACAGACTTGTTTCTTTAGGATAGAATCTCTTTGATTGGTTGTTTGTTTAAGTTTCATTATTAGTTTTCTCTTCTAAGTTCAAAGATATTTGAAGTATTTAGAAATCTCAGAAACAAAGTTTTTATGTTAATAATTATTTTCTATATGTAACAGACTTAGGTAGGTTACCTGTTCTTGACACATATAGTGTAACAACTCTTTTGATTATGAATCTCGGATTGACATTTAAATGAGTGTAAGATACATATTGAAAATATTTGTACACCAACAGAGTGGCCGAGATTTTATGTGTTGTAAATTGCGACCCTCCGTCGGTGATTAGTTCCCTAGGTAATCCATAGCGTACAAATAATTCAAAGAGTAATTTAATTATTGCTTCCTCAGTTGCATTTGGCAAGGCCATTGCTTCTATCCACTTGGTCATATAGTCTGTTGCAACTAGTATATAATCCTTCTAGTTTGATTTTGGGTTGAAGTGGCCAACAAAATCCAGTGCCCATCTCTCGAAAGATTGTGCCACTACTTGTGCTTGTAGGGTAATTTCATCATCTTGATCTGGTTGTCCCTTCCTCTAACAATTGTCAAAGGCCTGAACATAATTATTTTCATCTTTGAATATTGGGGGCCAATAGTAGCCCATCTGTAAAACCTTATGCCTAGTTCTGTGGTCTACAAAATGTCTGCCACAATGCTCATCGTGATCCACCTTCAAGACATAGTAAATTTCATCATCTCTAACACATCTTCAGATCTGATGATCAGACCCTGTGTGGAAAATATATCCACCAATCCAGGTGAACCGTGCACTACGTTGAACGATTAATTTTCTTTCTCTTTATGAAAGGTGTGCTGGTAGTTTCCCAGCTGCCAGATGATTCACCACATCATCTTACCAAGGCATCTTAATAGTGAAAAAGAACAAGTGTTCGTCTAGAAATTGGTCTCCAACTGTCAAATATTTATCTTTTTTGGGTACATGAGACAAGAAATCTGCAACGAGATTCTCTCTTCCGGGTCAATCCTTAATGGTGATGTTGAATTCTTGCAATAGCAACAACCACATAGTAACCCGTCCATTAGTAATTGGTTTGTTAGCTAAATATTTGATAACAGAATGATCAGTATATAGAATAAATGGATAGCCCATTATATAGTGGCGAAATTTATTAATAGCATGTATAACGACTAAAAATTATTTTTCTGTTACTGTGTAGTTTAATTCGGCAGGGGAAAGATTTTTGCTAATAAAATAAGATTTGTTGTCTTCTTCCTATCCAAGGACAACGCCTATGGTGATATCTGATGCATCTGAAGAGATGTGAAATGGTAATTTCCAGTTTGGTCCTCTCGGCACTAGTGCTATTGAAACCAACCTTTTGAGCTCTGCAAATGCAACATCACACTTATCATACCACTGAAATTCCACATTACCAGTTAAAACATGTAAAGGTCCAGCTATCCTTGAAAGAAATTCTATGAATCTGTGATAATATCCTACATAGCCAAGGAAACAACATACCTCGGTTTGTGTAGGAGGTGTAGGCAGATTAATGATTACCTCTATTTTTGTTGGGTCTACCTTGATTCCATTTGCAGAAACATAGTGTCCTGGTACCACACCTTCAGTCATCATCATATGAAATTTCTCATGACTCAAACATAGCTTGGTAGCAATGCATCATTCTAGTACCTTCTCTAGATTTCTTAAAGCTTGATCAAATTCAGTTCCATAAGGGGTGAAATCGTTCATGTAAACTTCAAGTCCTTCATTAATCAAATCAGAAAATATTCTTAAAATATCTCTCTAGAATTTAGCTGGAGCATTACATAATCCAAAGGGAAATACTCGATATGAGAAGGTACCCCAGGGACATGTAAATGTAGTTTTATCCTGGTCTTCCGGAGGAATCTGAAACTGATTATAATCGCTAAAGACATCTAGGAAGGATAAAAATTGCTTCCCTGCTAAAGTATCAAGGACCTGATCAATAAAAGGTAGGGGAAAGTGGTCCTTCTGGGTAGCTTTATTGAGTTCTATGTAGTCTACACAGATTTGCCACTTCCTATTCTTCTTGGGGACGATTACTAGTGGAGAGACCCAATGGGTGTCTGAAATAGGATATATAAAATCTTCATCCAACAGTTTTTGTAGTTCTTCTTTGACAATGTCCTTGAGATGAGGGTTTAATCTTCATTAGGGCTATCGGATGGGTCAAGAATCTTTTTCAATATATATATGATGTGTACATACTTGAGGATCAATGCCCTTCATGTCAGGATACTCCCAAGCAAAATCCTGTTGATATTTAGAAAGGATCTTAATCAATTTTTGTTGTTGTTGCTCATTCAAATTGGCATTAATATTCAAAAATCTTCCTGGTGTGATTTCAACTAAAATGTTGTTATGGACGAATATAGTGGGAATCTGTTGCTCCATCAATTATTCCAAAGGATCTCCTTGTGCTTCATTATCTAAAACAACTTTTAGCATCTAACATGTTGGGTTTCTTATAAATGTTGGGTTGTTAATGAATTTGTTGATCACATCATATTCTAGTTGGTTTTTAGCCCAAGAGCTTCTTCCAATGTGAGAGGAGATCATAGGTTTTCTTATGGATATCTAGGTGGTTGAAACTACTGATGTATGACAGGAATACTTGGTTTAGCTGGAGGATACAAGATAAGGTTCTTTATAGCACTTCCCCTAGAAATTGTCATGTTGCTTGTGCGACATCCTATGTATGCATATGTTGTTGATAGCCACGGTCGTTCCAATATCAATGGGTACCCATCGAGACTACTTCTTGGGTTGATAACTAGAAAATCAGCTGGGTATTCCCAAGAGTCGAACAAAATTTCTATGTCTTGTAAGGTGCCGACTGGTTTAACCGCTGATCTATCAACCAGTTCCAACATAGTTGAATTAGGTTCAAAGGAGGTGATACCCAGGATATTACAGGTCTCGGTAGTCAGAATATTGATGGCTTCCCCCAAATCCACCAGTGTATTTGGAAAAAAGAAACCATGTATCTAAACTGTTACCACGGGATTCCCTGGGTCTATATATTTGAATGGATCCTGCTTGCCTAGAATAAGATCGGACAAAGATCCTACCACATGAACAATTGATGCATTCTTAGCTGATGCATTCTTAGTTTTCTTTCTGGGCTTCTTCCCACATAATTCTTTGATTGTTTTTGCATAAATAAGAATATCTTTCAAAGCTTGTAGGAGTGGGATTTTAACACATAGATTTTTTAGTTCCCTAATGATATCAAAGTTAGGATATACAGCTGGTTTTTCTATCACTAGCCTCTCAGGAAATAGGGGAGGATAAAGTATGTCTTCATCAGGATTGTGTTCCTCGACTGTGTTTTCCCCCTGTTCTTCTTCTTCTGTTATGACCACATTCGATGGTTTTATTGTTGGTTGTATATCATTCTCATTCTCATGTTCTTTATGAACGTTACTCCCCTCAGGATAAATTACACACCTTGATCTCAATCGGAGTTCATTTCACCCTACAGAGTTGGTTTCACCCTCCAAATTATCGACAATTTGCATGAGCTAGACTAGTATGTTATTAGGATTCGGGTTGGGTTGAGCTGGTAATTGAGGGCGTATTTGAGGTTGAGGATTCTGGGTTAATTAAAGTGGAGATTGTAAAGTGTATTGAGCTTGAGGAGCCATTCCCATGGGTTGATTGGTCAATATCATGGGGCACTATCAGTTTTGATTCCAATTGCAGGCTTGGACAGTTGTGTTAGAACATTGTGAAGAATAGGGGTTATTATTTGAATTCTACCAAAATGGGGTAGGGTATTGCAGGTTAGGCCAAGTAGGATTAGCAACTAGTTGATTTGGCCAAAGCGCAATAAGATATTGTTGGGACTGCCAAGTGCGGTTAGCAAATGGTTGGCCCTGTCATGCGTTTCTAGAATTATGTTGTTGATTATATTGCCCAGAAAATAAAGAAGAAGGATCTTGTAGCATATCTGGTGGTCGAGCTTGCCACTGGCGACACTGAGCCATAAGATATACTGGTTTTGTTTCCTCTACTGCTTCTTTAAAGACAACTTTTAGTCCTAGGAGTGATGGACATTGCTCTACCGCATGGTCTTTGGCACAAATGGCGTAAGTCTGAATCGCATCCAAGGGACACTCCCTCAAACGGTGTTTCCTTCTGCATCATAGAAAAAATATGGCCAACGACTGTTCTTCTTCTGGTTGTTTCTTTTTTACTTGTAGAACATCCAATTGTGTAGTCAGAGTACTCAAAATGTCATTTTTAAAATTTTCTAAAAGATTACCAATTTCCTCTCGGGTGATGCTCCCACTAGTGATGTTGTTGTTTCTGGTGATGGGGGATCGTATTCCCAATCTGGTTCACGTACTACCACGTGAACACCTGATGCACAATTGGATAATGTCATCATATGTTTCTTGATAAATATCACCTTTTCCCATTAAATTCAATGTTTCTACCCATTCATCCTTCATACCTTTTATTAGAGTGGCTTTAAGTACCTCACTTGGTAATGTACCATAGGGTGATCTCTGCAGGTTATATTGAAATATTTCAACATATTCTTCTAGTGTTTCATTTTCTCTTGCAGTCATTTTAAAGATTTCATCCTTTAAATCCATGGTTCTATAGTAGTCTTGATATTTTGTAAGGAAGGCTTGTTTCATTTCATCCCATGAATTTATAGTTCCTCCCCCTAATCCCATAAACCATCGTAAAGTTTCTTCTTTCAAAGTGGAAGAAAATAGCTTTAGTTTCTAGGGTTCAGAGGTGTAGTCATAGCCTCTACACAAAACATCAAACTCGAATAAGAACGCGTCAGGATCCTCTGAGATCAATCCATTGAAGGTCGAAAGATTCTGTAGTGGAATGGCTTTCATTGGTGCATTAGCAACCTGATCAACTATAGGATATTCCAAAGTGGAATTTTGGGGTCGCGGTTTATTTTATGTGCCATTTGGTCTAAAATGTGCCAATAACCTTCAGGGATTTCTTGGTCTAGGTGTTCTATTTGAGGTGGTTGATTACTTGGTTCCTTAGGAGATTTAATCACGCTACCTATGTCTAGGATTTCAGGTGTTCCTTCTCCTATCAGAATCACATGAGATCCAAGTTCAGATGGTGGTGGGTTTGCCTCAACAATCCCACTAGTCTCCCCTTATCCTTCATTCAAATTACAAGAATTCCCCTTGTCTAAAGGACTGGAAAGTGGAGTATGTGTATTTTGGAAACTTTGTTCAGTCCCTTCAGTTCCGATATGAACCTCAGCATGAGCTGCAGTGGTTAATTTGTTTCTTGATGGATTCAGGTAGAACCTTTTCGAGGTCCAACCGAGGCTTGAGATTCAACTTTTTGGATAATTTAGTCTATGAAAGTGCTCCTTCTAGGGGGCACCGAGCCCTAGGATTTTGTAGTTTTTGGTGGGCATTTTAATTTTTCAGGTTCTTTCTTATTAGTCATACAAACAGACACAAATTCTATGCACCTATATAACCTCTATGCATCAATTGAAGGTAGGTGTTGGCACAAGCATTTTACTTGTTTCCTACGTAGGTTCTTACCTTTCGTTTTCAATACCTCATCCTCCATAGATGCAACCTATGCTATCTTTGACATTCTCCCCGGCAATGACGCCAAAATGTTGGGCTCTAAAGATGTCCTAAAAACAACCTTAGTCTGACATTAATTTATCAACCGAGGATTTGTCTTCTCTTTCAAGAATGTCAGCAAAGTCTATGCACATAGTCATAGAGGTTTAAATCATGTAGATAATTCAGCTAAAGAAAATCTGAATCTATCTAAATTACTGCAATAATCAAGTTCTTCACTCATTCATTAAAAAATTATGAAACCAATAACTCACTCAACATAATTGTAATCTGAACAATAACAAACCACGAATCAAAGCATCAATCAACTTACTAAATTCATTTATCTAAGAAATAGGAATGTAATCTGTGAAAAACACTTAATGAATCAATCTCTCAATGATTATTTAACCTACTGTAAAGGAACAACGAGTTAATGAATATTTAAGAAGGAACAAAAAATGAGGATTAAGCAAAAGGAACAACAAATGTGAATTTGATAAAAGGAAAAACAAATGCGAAAATCAAAGGAATTCACAAACGATAAACTAACAGCAATTGGAAATGGAATAGCAACCGATAATCTTCAAATGAAACATCTATTCTCTGCAAATGAATAACATAACCAATTCATAAAAGAATCAACACACTCACAAATTTATCTTAAATATTGCAAGGAAATTCAAATCACAGAACTAAAATAGAATTGATACGATTACAGGTGAGACAGTAACTCCTTCTTACTGGGCCCACGGTCTTCAGAAGATACTGCTACTAAAAAATCAGTACGCAAAAATGCTCAAACCGCTTGAAGCTTCCATTAATTCCATAATTGATAAATCATTTACAATGGATTGTTGTACAGAATGTCAACAATTAAGATATCCGAATGTTTGGTTAAAATACTTGGTTTCCTCTCTATTGTTCATTATCCTTTATATATTACAATGAAATAAGTAAATTAAGCTATCCTGAGGATCGAGAGATACTCGGGATTTCTTTTACTATTTATAAAGATTACAAGATAAAGAGTCAATCTTCCTTTAAACTGTTTTGTGCCTGATTTCTTCGATCTTCAATGGCCTGTGCATCTTCATGATCTTCTTAACTATCTTGAGTTAACAACAATTGTCCATTTTTGCAATAAAATTAAAACAATTCAAACCAAAATTCAAAAAATATCTAATATCATTCAATAATATTTCTAAAATACTTTCTAACCATTTTCTTTCCTAATTACTTCAAATTAATCGAAAATTCAACAAAGAATATATCACAAACCATAATAATAAGGAGAATATTAGTACATTTTTCTTAACTCAACAGCTAGTCACATGTCATTGTATGAGGAATAATTAGATTTTGATGTCAACCCTTTTGACAACCAATAGATAGGGAATGTGATAGTTGGAGGTAGCTCCAGTTACATGGCATATCAGTTATTTTATCGGGCTCAGAATATTTCTTATCTCTCAGTGGGATGTTTGATTTGCTAGGGTCGGGGATGTCTTTTGGTCTGCTGAACCTTTCTCCTAGGGATGGGGTTGGTTTCGGTTCTGAGGTAGGTCTTTGGTACGTGCCCAAACCTCTAGCAAGGGATATTTTTGTTACCTGCTACCCTCCTTTAAACCCTTTTTTTTCTAGTGGTCCCTCTTTTTTCCCATTTGGACCCCTCCCATCTTTTTTTCCCTCACCTTCTTCTAGATAGGGCACACTGTTACATTTCCCCCTTGGAGGTTCCTCCTCCTCAAGGTTGAATATGGTTTTCTCAACTTCATCTCCTGGAAACCCTTTCACTGTCCCTCCCCTTCAGGGCTTCTCGGATCCAGGCATTTTCCAGGTATCCTCACATCAAAGCCCTAGTTTTTTACCATATCTAGGAGGGAGTCCCATCACTATGGTGTGGGAGCCTCTTCAGTAGGGGGGTGATGTGCTCATGCAATATCTAGGGACATACAATCTCCCTTAGGCCCCTTCAAGCCCCAAAAGAAAGATGAATAAGTGTATAAAAATTTTGGTTGTTGTTTTTAAAATGTCCTTTGGGGACGATGTAACAATGGACCAAGCAACTCATCCTGGGGAATTTTCTTTGGTAGGTAGGGATCGAGGAAGGCAATTCATCCTAAATACCCTATATGCATGGGTGGACGTTGAATGGAAACCAATTTTCTATCCACCGCCTACAGTACAAAGACTATCCAAAGGTTGGTTTTCAATATTAATTTTCCAGAATAAGGAATAGGTCGAGGAATCCATAAGAGGCATTTGGAGCACAAATTCAACCCTGCTTTTTTTGAAGCATTGGACCCCTTTGTTTGATGCCTCTAGAGAGAGGATGGATACTTTTCCTACTTGGGTAAGATTTCCTAGTCTCCTAGAAGAATTTTGGAACATTTATTTTTTCAGGAAATTTAGAGATGGTTGGGTATTGTTTTGTCGGTTGATAAAGCCTACGAATCCACAACGGATTTTTCCTTGGCTATAGTTTTAGTTTCTGTGAATTTCAAAGAGGGGACCCAAAAGGAATTCATTTTAGATGGGAGGGACCAGATTTATATTCAACCAATAGACTATCAAGGGTTGCCTTTCATATGTATGAAGTGGGACATATAGCGAAGGAATTCTCACTTCCTTTTACATACAGGACCCACGTGTCCTCCTCATACGAGGCTTAGAAAAGAAGGGCTTAGGAATTTGAAGGGGATCCCCCACATCATAATTTGGAATTAGGAGGGGTTTCAACGTCGGAAAGGGGAGGACATATTTTTTCACCTCAAGAAGAGGCTCCTTAGGTGGATGTACAACTAGTCAGTGTTTTACAAAGCTCAGCAATCAACCTAGCATAATATGTGGTGCACGCAGAAGTGCCACCATAGGATCTGATCTTCTCTATGGAACAACTCTTTCAAATGGGTATGTTCATGTCACTCCCTCCTTCCATATCTAAGCTTACTCATGTTTTCTCTCTATTTGGTATGGATCATTTGCATTTGAGACATGATTCCTCTTATGGTTAAAGTTGTTTGGATCCCTCCTACTCATCGAATGTTTTTTTCTCAAGAAATATTCCCTATCTATCAACCCTTGTCCCTTCTTCCTCCTCGATAACTTTTAACTCCACCCCCTATTTAGATAATTTAGAAGATCATGTTATTCGTTATCAATTACGATCATGTGTTATTCACTCTAATATGCATTCATCGGGGGGACTGTTGGGTTTGGGACAAAAACCCTACTCCAGGACAGAAGAAGGGCAGGGGAAGAAAGTCTCATTTATCTAAGGCCCAATCTAGTGCTTTGGTGTATATAGCTTCTAGACAACAACTCTCTATTAGTGGGGCGCTTAGACTAGGTTTGGCCCCAGGTAGGGGTGTTCCATGAAACTTCTATCTATGAATTGTAGGGTCCTAGAGAACCCCTCTAAAAGAATTTCCTTGAAGTGGTTGGTTCTTATCCACCAATAAGAGGTTATTTTTATTCAAGAAACAGTATGCCCTGAAGTGGTGATTATTCCAAATTTCAAATCCTCCATGCCGCACTGGGACTTTATGGGTGTTGATTCCAAAGTCCATTCAGGGGGTTTTGTTCTGAGGTGGAACACCTCCAGAATTAAAGTTAAATTGATATGGGCGGTGGACTCTATAATTGGGGCATAAATTCTAATGGAAGGTTTGGAATAAGAACTCTGTATTGTGAATATTTATGACCCTTATTATACACATAAAACTTTCTGGGAATCCTTATTTAAGGGATCCCTTCTATGCACTGATAATTTGATCATTGGGGGGGATCAAAATTTTTCATTAGGGGCTATAGAGGTATGGGGGAAAAATGTGTGCATTGATGACCATTCTAATTTTTTTTCACATATGCTCATATCTCAATGGCTTATTGATATTGAGCCCACTAGACTCTTCCCTACATGGAGGAATAATCAGGTTGGTTAGCATAAGGTAGAAAAGCGCGTTGATAGGTTTTTGGTGTAAGAAATATTATTGAATCTCCCTTATCAGTTTAGACAATGGGTTGACTCTAGGGGTGATTCTGATCACTCCCCCATACTGATGGAAATTTTGGACAGGCCAAAAAAACCTACTTCCCCCTTTAAATTCAACCTGGCTTGACTTCTGGATGAAAGATTTCAAATTTTGGTCAAGGAAAATTGGAGAGTATTTGATGATAGCTTGGGAATGCCAACTTCAATTCAATTTGCATACAATATTAAAAGGATTAAACAACTATCTATTACTTTGGATAAGGAGAAAAATGTGAGGGAGGAATTGGAACTTCGAGAGGTAGAAGCCCAAATTGCAAGAATCTCTCAATCGAATGGGGATGGATACCTCTCGGGGGAAGAAAAGGAGGACCTGAAAAATATGGAAATGTGTAGGAGGCGACTGCTAGAGGAAAAGGAAGAATCTTGGATAATGAAGAGTAGGGATACTTGGCTAGCTAAAGGTGATGAGAATACAAATTTATTTCAGGCTTATGTGAAAGGGTGAAAGACTTCTAATACCATCTAGTCACTTCGTTCAGACCAAGGTGAAGAGATCAAATCATTTGATGGACTAGAAAATATGCAAAAAAATCACTTTAAATCTTTATATAAATCCCTAGGGAAGTCAATATAGTAGAAATAATACAAATGGCACTTTATTTTCCTAGGTTTGTTAATGACGAGCAGAACCAAGTCTTGTATGAAGAAGTATCAGTGGAGGAACTAAATTAAGTACTTCATAGTTTTCAAAAGGACAAAATCTCAGGCCCAGATGGGTGGCATGTTGAGTTTTACATTGTTTTTTATGATACACTTGGAAATGATTTTCTACAAGTAATTAAGGAATCTAGGTTGGCAGGTATTATTCACCCCTCTTTTAATTCCACTTTCCTTTCCCTGATTCCAAAGGTGGATGAGCCCTCTTCCTTTGATAATTTCAATCCTATTTCACTTTCCAACTGTTTCTACAAGATAATTTCTAAGGTCATCTCCAGAAGGATAAAAAAGGTTTTCTCAGAGAAGATAGCCATAGAGCAGTTTGGTTTTTTGGCTAGTCACCAAATCCATGAAGCCAGTGGGGTAGCCCGGGAAGGGATTCATACTATGAAGATAAGAAAAATGAAAGGTCTGGTCCTTAAAATAGATTTATCAAAAGCTTATGAAAGGGTGGATTGGTCATATCTTCTGCTAACCCATGTGAGTTTTGATATGCCTTTTATTAGGTGGGTTATGGATTGCATAACATATGTTTCTTTTGCAGTATTGATTAATGTTGAAGCATCCCCTTTTTTCCATTCAAAGTGAGGTTTACGACATGGGTGCCCATTATCCCCTCTCCTTTTTATTTTGGTAGCTGAAGGATTAAGCAGGGAAATATATCAAGCTATTAACAATGGCTCCATCCATGGTATCATTATAGGACATAATCTGAGATTGACCCACCTTTTGTTTGTGGCTGGAATTTTACTTTTCTGCAATGGATCTCGAGAGGAAGCAGGTATAATTAGATAAATATTTCATCCTTTTATGAGGGCGACGAGGATGGTTATAAACCAACAAAAATTAGTGATCTCTTTGGTTGGTGTTGAGGAGGTCCTATATGACCATTGCAAAAGGATTTTCCATTTTGAGTGTTTGGATTTTGATGAAGGTATCAAATATATGGGATTCAAATTGAAACCAAATAGTTATAAAAATACCGACTAGTTGTGGTTGATTGCTAAGTTGGAAAATTGTTTGAAATGTTGGATCTTTTGATGGATTTCCATAGTTGGTAGACTTACTTTAGGGAAATCAGTTTGGAAGCTATCCCAATATACTGGATGTCTTTGGCTTGGGTCCCAAAAGGAATTTTGGAAAAATCATGCAGGATTTTCTTTAATTTCATATGGTCGGGATGTGGGGAAAAGAAGATCACTCCTTGGACCAGCTATGAAAATTGGCCTTGCCTAAGGCCCTGGGAGGATGGGGCCTTAAAAATATTTTCCTCTTTTCCAAGGCTTTGGATGCGAAGGCGGGATGGTGTCTCATAAAAAATCCCATCATATGGGCATCAATTGTTTTGCACAAGTACTTAGTACGTCCTTCCAGATTCATTGGAATATTGGATTCAGTCCCCTGCTAAACCTCTACAAAATGTATCCATCATTTGCAAGGAAGTTGTTACTTCTTTTCAGGTAATTTCAAATGGTTTGACTTGGAGAATTGGGAGGGGATCCAGGGTCATATTATGAGTTGATACCTGGACTGGAATTGGATTGAGCCATATTCTCCCTGAACCGGTAATTCAAAGATTTCATGAATAGGGATTTTTTCTTATGTGCCAGGCTGCGGAACCCTTTAATACAACTATCTGGAGGTAGGCATGGAAATATGTTGCATAAATGGGGTTGGACCCTCCTTTTTCATAGGATTGGTTAGAATATACCAGATCCCTACAAGTTGCACATGTGAGGATAGTGGACTGGTAGAATGAGCTAATATGGCAGCATGCCCCTTGTGGGGTTTACACACCAAAGTAGGGCTATATTCATCTTTCGGTGGGTCTCATACAAGGTAACCCAAGCTAGTGGTGGAAGGGACTGTGGAAACACCACTATCCCCAGAAGGAATTTTTTTTGATGTGGTGTGAACTATATAACAAAATTCCTATCTGGGATAATCTTAGGAAGAAATAGTTGTTGGGTCTAGGCTGGTTCTCACTTTGTAAACAATAGGAGGAATCGGTGGCTCATATCCTCCTTCAATGTCCTTTCTCGATTCAAGTATGGAAAGAAGCTTCCCATATGATTCATCAAGGTTGTATATGGGAAGGGATCGATATTGAAGTTTCTTGGAGGAATTGGCTTCAGGATGAAAACTATATAAATATAAAATCTTTACCCCTAATCATATGCTAGGGAATTTGGTTGGCCAGGAACTGCATAATTTTCAAAGAAAAAAACATGCATTCTTGAAGTTGTGGCAGCTCAAGTTTTAAGTATATTATCTCATTTCCCTCAAGAAAAATATGCTCCAGCTATAAGGATTGTTCATCCTGAGGCCTATGATCCAAATATTCCTAGGGCCTACTTTGATTGGGCTTCTCAAAACCTCTCTTGGGGGGTGTTGTTCTATATTTGTCAAAGAATCATATTTACAAATTAAAAATGGGTGTAGGTCCAGGAACCAACAATTTTTCGCAGTTAATGGCCTTAAAGATTACATTTAGATTTGTGGGGGAAAGGGGATTTGATCCTTTCATCTCTTTTAGGATTCAAAAAATGTCATAAACTAGGTTAGAGGTACCCAAAATTGTCAAAATATTTTTCTTAGACCTATTTTGCAGGACATTCATTTATACCTGACATCATTTGATTTCTTCATCATAAAGAATATACACAGGGAGAGGAATATGGATGCAAATTCACTTTCAAAGGAAGTTTTGCTACTCCACTTTGGTTATTGACATATTCAGGACACTATAGAGCAACAAATATGGACCTCACTCCTCAGGCCTTTCATGGAAGGGCTTCCAGAACAAATCCCAAATTAACTACAACACTCATCTTTTTTGTTTAGATGATTTTTTGCACAATGGAACCGGTGATAATAAGCTCTATTTAAGCCTTGGACTGTGACAAAAACTTTTGTAATTGTCTTTTGAACTGCTACAAAAAATTCTTTTTGTTTTCAGGCATGAATGTTTTTTTTCTTTTTTGAAATCCCACTTTGTTGAAGGGTATGGACTCTAGTTTTTTATACATATGTGAGCCATGTAATATGTCAAATTCTCTCTCAATAGGAATGTATGAGGATGCAAAAATAGAGAAAATATTGGCTACATGAGATTGTTTAGGTCATGATCGGATATCGGCTGATATTCATATTCAGAATGTAATTTTTCTTCATATGAATAAAAATTATGTTTTTTTTTTTTCAAGAAAAAAATATTGGTATACATCTTTTCGGTATTTTCGTGTATACTTTTTTGTTATAGTATGTTTTACCTCTATCTCTTCAAGACAACTTTGAAAACAATATAAAACGATTCATCTATGATCTTGAAAAATACATGAGGTAAGTAACGATTTCTATGAAAAATATTCATTGTAGAACTTCTCCACATGTGTTTTACTTGCAATGTATACACTTAAACCTGCAGCCATTTTATTGCATCATGTGTAGGTGGTTCTCATCTAAAGAATTCCATAAAGAAGATATAAGGTATTGGAGGAGATATCTTTCTCACCCAATGTGTGAAATGAAAAAGTATCTACCTTCGGCATTTTTCAAAGCATAAGAGAACTACCTCATACACCAAGTTGAGGAGATTCAAATTTGTGGACTTGTACACACAAGGTCAATGTGGATGGTGGAGAGGCATTTGAAATCATTGAAATCCTTTGTCATACAAAGATCACATCCTAAGGGTTATATGGTGGAGGGCTATATGATATATCAATCATTGGTGAGCATTAGTCAGTATCTTCCTAAATTAACAACAAATATGAATGTGCCTCTCATTTGGGATGTCAAATCCATCAAAAAATTTGAAGGGGGGGTCATGTTGGGGAAAGGTAGAATGACCAAACTGAAAGGTAATTAAATCGTAGAGATCTACAATACTTTTGTTTATTCAGTTTTATCTATATCGTACCTATTTAGTTTTTATTCTTCCATCAATTATTAAGCTTTGTCATGGTACCTAATTATTGATGAATTGTTATTTTTTCATATAGTTGGTCGAGAGTGGGATGCACTAAATTTATACATTGCAAACAATCTTGATTGGATGAAGGTGTGGATAGAATGATGTATACAATGTTATGATAGGGTATCATGGGAAGGGGCCACTACATTGGTTAAAGAGGCTTGTTGTAATCAATATACCAATATTACACAGAGGGAAATTGATTTAGCATATGGTTTAAATGATAAATATGATAGCATATTCACCCACAATTTTTACTTATTTTCCATTATATTAATGTATGTTGTCTATTATTTACTTAAAATAGTTACTAATTCTAAATTTGTTAATTAATTGACAATTCAGTTTTTATGTGTTAGGCATAATGCAATTGAAACACCACAAGGCTATGTGGTACAATGACTGTAAATTTCACATCAAAAAGTTGGATGAAAAGAAAAATCCTTTGCTTGTGGCATAAATTCAATATTTCAGGTTGCTAATGTTTCCTCTAGAAGTGGCAAGCATCCAGAGGTATCTAAAAATAGATATTATGGGTATTTGAATGATATAATTGAATGTGACTTTAAATCCTTTAAATTAGTGATATTCAAAGTCAAATGGTACAGGTTACCGAAGAATGAATGTGATCTTAAAAGAACTATTATTGAGCATGAGAATGGATTTATCATGGTTAATACAAGGACGCTTGAGCTGGGTACTGAGCTTTATGTTCTTTCAAGCCAATATGAGCAGGTCTTTTACTCAGATGTTCCATGTAAAGTGGGATGGTCATATGTTGTTAGATAAGATCCAAGAGGAAGGTTTGTAAAGTATAATGTAGTGGAAGAAGATGGTATTGAAGAAGAAGATGATGCAGAGGATAAAGTAGATGTGTTAGACGAAGAATACAAAGAAGTTGAGCTATATGTAGATGGAAATGTTCTTGATGATCATGTGAACAATGAAATTATCGAAAATGAAACAAATGATGATGTTGCTATGGCCAATCCTTACAATGTCGATTCTAAACTAGATTTTGGACCGAATGATGCAGATTTGGAGTTGGATGAAGAAGAATATCAATGATATTGAATTGTTGAAATGTAGTTTGGGGTATGTGATTATATATTTTCTATGATTTTTTCTCTTTAAATTATTTTCTTATATGGGTTAATTGTTTATTGTTAACTTTTATGCCATATTCTTGTATGTATTGTTGGTTGGTTAGAAGTCATTAACCTTTATTTCTCTCATAACCCACCAACCTATATCCTCCTAACCCATTTTCAGCACATGTTGATTGATTTTAACTATTAGTAAATATAAATTATGTTACAAACAAATAACAATTAAAAAATAAACAAAAAATAAAACAAATATAAAACAACAATACACA
This sequence comes from Picea sitchensis, assembly GCA_010110895.2. Taxonomy (NCBI): domain Eukaryota; kingdom Viridiplantae; phylum Streptophyta; class Pinopsida; order Pinales; family Pinaceae; genus Picea; species Picea sitchensis. The sequence continues at coordinate 56,197 of SNQJ01S0005309.1, forward strand.
AAGATAATAAAAAAATGCATTATGGAGCCAAACCCCATACCAAATAAACCTACTCCTAACTCATTGACCATTGCATTGATCTACCCCACTTTACATTATAGAGAGTGCACAAAGGAACATACATGTACAATGAGATACCAACCCCACATGTGCGTCCAAGGAGGGATCGACCCCGCAAGGTATTCGGTATGTAGCCTCATTATTGACGTAGATAGAGAATGTATATATTGTAGATATTTGTTCAATATGAAATGGTTTACAATGGCTATATTTGTGTTCAATTCAAATCAAGTTTTCTCTATGATTCGGTCCAAAATTTAGGTTCGATACCCTGTATACTACATCTTTTTTCCATATTTTTGTACATGCACCAAAGAATAAACAAGGTTTGAAATGAAAATTCAACAGACACAATCAGACCAAAAATATAGATCCAAAATTGACGATCTCAATTTATTTCGGTCGATGAAAGTGCATGCTGGATAAAAAGGTGTCGGAGGCCTAAATTATAAACCATTGTATTAATGGTTGATAATGTGTCATGTCCATATTCATTTCGATATACAGAGGTGATATTATCAAACCATTTTAGATCTCCCCCAAAATGCATGAATGGATGTCATATGGCACCGTGAGGTAAGCCAAATAAAAAAGGTAGCATGTCGATATAATTCAAAGTTAAAAATAAAATAAAAGTTAAACAATAAACCTCGAAGGTAAATGCACATAGTAATCTTTGTTACGAGTACAATAGACTCCAATTAAAGAAATAAAATTCTCCTTTGACAAATAAGTCCAGGTAGTGTTCTAATTTCCTTACTTCAAAATTGTTTTTATTGTTTAAAATAAGGATAGATGGAGAAAGGTAGTCAATCTAGTAATCCATAAACCTCTGATGAAAGAGTCTTAATTGATCATGATTGTGAAATTTTTGAAACCATTCTATCACATTTTGATCCTTATGAGTTAAGTAATTTAACCTATGATATATTTAGGGATTTGCATGATTATTTACATATCTAAGAGTTGAACTTGGATAAATTCACAATTCCCCAAACCTATCTTTCTGAAAAAACGGTCGTGGTATCTGAAAATGGGTCCATTGTATTCTATATCAATGTCAAGTCTATTACAAAAATGTTATCTCTTTCCAAAAAATGTAACTCTAAGACTTGGATTCAATCAAAGGATTCAGGTGTCATTGTTCATACTTCTATAATTATGAATGCTACAAAGTTATTAACAAAGAAGAATTTTGTTCAACATCCTCAAATTACATGTAGTTCAATTCAGAGAAGTATTGAAACCTTCATGAAAATATACAAGGATTTAGTTGAAATGGAACTACCTTCATGTTGGGATAAAAATAGAAATTGTATTCAACATGAAGCATATGAAGATATGCTAATAAAAGCAAGGGATGATACAATTAAATTTCAAG
>SNQJ01S0005309.1:57957-77556 GCA_010110895.2 Picea sitchensis
CAAGGCATGTTTTAGCCTTTACGCACACTAGAGGGTTTTAGGTTTCAAAATGAACAAATAAATTATGAATATATGTTAAATGATAAAATCCAAACTCCACAATTTGAACCACTCAATTTGGAGGTCATATGAGTCTTAGGTGTGCATTTTACAGTAAGACGATTTTACCCTCCATTTTACAAAAGGTCTTGAATCTTGGTTCAAGGTAGAAGTCCTTAGTCTTTTTAAAATGAAATCCATATTAAATGCGTAGATTTTAAATGTTATTAAATTCACCCAAAATCTTACATCAGTAAATTCAGAGCTATATAAAAGCATGGGTGTGTATTTCCATTAGGTCAATTTCTATTGTTTTGATCTCTCAATTTACAAGGTAGACTTTGTCTCTTTTACACAACAACCACTTTTGTGTTTACAAATGAAAATATAAATATGTAGACATGTGTAAAATTATCTAAGACGCCTTCATAAACTCGAATCATTCAAATTGCAGGTGTGTAAAGACCTAGGCGTGCATTTTTGTGAAGACTAGCGTGCATTTTTGCGCAAATATAGAAATTACAGTTTAAAAGAAAAACAAGTATTTTGCTCATTTAGGTATTTCATTTGAGTCTTTCTAGGTCTCTTACATGTTGATTTGTCCTTTTTTTATTTAATTATTAATATTATGTCATATAAACTTGTATTTTATGATGATTTTGGCTGGTCTTCACAATGGAAATACAATTAACAACTAACCTATGTGTGATGTGGTTGTACAAGCTCTTGACTCATAAAAATCAAGGAACCAGGTAGTTAGTACTCGTTTTTCCATTTTAGTAAGTATGTGTGCATAGTTTCCAAAGGTTCATGTATATTTCAACCCTTTACTAAATTATGGGCACAAATCACCATAGTATGCATTCTTTAGGGTTTACGACAAATCCGCAATCCTGTAACTTGTAACTTGTAAATTAACAACACCATACATGGATTTTTCTTCCTAGGGAGTGCATTTCTCATCATGCCTTTTTTTCATGCATTTTTCCCTTTATGCATTTTTTTTTCATTTACAAGGCAACTTTTAGCCTTTATGCACACTAGTTGGTTTTAGGTTTCAAATTGCACAACTAAAGTATGAATAGATGTAAATTGAGAAAATCCAAACTCCACAATTTGAACCACTCAATTTGGAGGTCATGTGAGTCTTAGGCATGCATTTTACAGTAAGACGGTTTTACCCTCATGTTGTGCCAAGCACTACAACCCTCCATTTTCTTGTAATCAATTTGCAAAACCCCTCCAAGAAAATTGAGCCCCTTTATCTTTTAGCTTTGAAAACTCTTCGACCTGTATCTTCTTGATGGTTACTTCTCCCATTCTAAGCATGTTCTTCAACCATTTTATAAACTCAAGAACTAATTCAAGGACATATATCATGTTAATGAATATTGAGAAGCTCTCAAGGCCAGTTTTGGAAAGAGAGAAGAACTTGTGTATAGTTGTTTTGTTACGAACCATTTCAAGTGGAATGTATGTTTTTCACATGGAGTGTAAGGACAATGTTTTCTTATAGACTAATATCATGTATTCAATGTCGTTTTTTGCAGTATTTCTATTGTTTCTTATATTTATAACTCCCGAGCTCATGAGTTGTTATGTATGCCGAAATATAATTTGGTTTTTTTGGTTATATATATGTATGCATGTGTCTCTAACTTTTCACCTTTATTTCAACTATCTGGGTGAGGTTTCTGGCATAGTTTATTTTCATTACAATGCATTTTAGTTACTTTAGTTTGCTCCTAGATATGATATGATAGAATAGTAGTAGATTATATTTATTTTCATACAGGGTATTCAACTACATCTTTTCATTGCATAACCATCCATATTCACCCTCATAACCAACAAAGGAATTTGGGCCACATTCTGGATGGGTCTCCTAAACCAAATGGTGCATAGTTTAATTGGGACCATGCATCGAGGAATATCCATCACTATTGTAGGGCGATTTCAACCCCGTCAACACCTCCATTTTACAGAAGGTCTTGAATCTAGGTTCAAGGTAGAAATCCTTGGTATTTCTAAAATGCACTCCAAATGAAATATATAGATTTGAAATGTTATTAACTTCACCCCAAATCTTAGATCACTAAATTTGGAGATATATAGAAGAATGGATGTGCATTTCCATTAGGTCAATTTCTATTATTTTGGTCTCTCAATTCACAAGGTAGACTTTGTCTCTTTTACACAACAACCACTTTTATGTTTGCAAATGAAAATATAAATATGTAGACAAGTGTAAAATTATTTAAGGCACCCTCTTAAACTCGAATCATTCCAAGTGTAGGTGCATAAAGATCTGGGCGTGCTTTTTTGTGAAGCATGGCATGCATTTATGCACAAATAAAAAAATTACAATCTAAAGAAAAAAAAGTATTTTTCTCATTCATTTATTGCATTTTAGTCTTTCTAGGTCTCGTACATGTTGATTTGTTTGTTTATTTATTTAATTATTAATATGTAGTCATACAACCTTGTATTTAATGATGATTTTAGCAGGTCTTCGCAATGGAAATGCAACCAACAATTAGCTTATGTGTGATGTGTATGTACGGTCTCCTACCTCATTGAGCTCATGGACCCAGGTATTTAGTCTTCATTTCTCCATTTAGTTAGTGTGTGTGCATAGTTTCCAAAGATTCATGTATATTTCAGCCATTTACTAAATTATGGGCACAGATCACCCTAGTATGCATTCTTTGGGGTTTACAACAAATCCACAGTCATGTAACTTGTAACTTGTAAATTAACAACACCATACATGTATTTTTCTTCTTGGGGTGTGCATTTCTCATCATTCCCTATTTTCATGCATTTTTATGCATTTTTTCCTTTATGTATTTTCTTGCATTTACAAAGCAATTTTTAGAATTTATGCACAACATACGGTTTTTGGTTTTCAAAATGCACAAATAAAGTATTAATAGATGTAGAATGATAAAATCCCAACTCCACAATTTTAACCACTCAATTTGGAGGTCATATGAGTCTTGGGCATGCATTTTACAATAAGACGATTGTACCCTCCATTTTACAAAAAGTGTGGAATCTCGATTCAAGGTAGAAGTCCTTAGTCATTTAAAAATGTACTCTGTATGATATATATAGATTCAAAATGTTATTAAATTCACCCCAAAAATTAGATAAATAATTTTTGAGCTATATAGAAGCATGGGTGTGCATTTCCATTAGGTCACTTCCTACTGTTTTGGTCACTATATTTACAAGGTAGAATTTGCCCCTTTTACACAAGAACCACACTTGTGTTTGCAAATGCAAATCTAAATATGTAGGCAGGTGTAAAATTATCTAAGACAACCTTAGAAACTTGAACCACTCAAATTGAAGGTGTGTTAATACCTAGGTGTGCATTTTAGTGAAGTCTAGTGTGCATTTTTGCACAAGGGCATAAATTGTAGTTTAAAAGAAAAACATGTATCTCTTAAGTGTGATTGTGCAGTTTTAGTTGTTTAGGCTCTAACAAGATTGAATTAGGGTTTTATGAAAAAATAGAAACCATAATCCTAATTGTCTATATCATCATATATTGAGAATATTGTCATCTACATTTGGCTCAACATGAAACCTATATCCAATGCAAATTTATTTATTTTTACTTTATTATACAAGCGTCAGACATTTGATGATTGTTTGTCCCATTCCCGAAAATACTTACATCTCTCCTATGCCATGCATCTGATGATTATGCCAATCCATATCAATGGATCACCGAAAGACTGCACATTATAGAGCATCACCACACTGATGTAGGTTGACAGTCATAAAGTCACAATCCAGATGGCATCTGTGTCGAATGTTCGATGGTACTTTAACACACCTATGTCGCATTAATGGCCATCACTGTTGGTAAAACAGTTTCTTGAAAAATGCCACGTGGAAAATCAATCTATCGCAATACCGCAATTGTATGATTGTCATAATGGTGATGATTTTTTGCAATGAAAATATGTTTCGTAAAATCTCTCTACAGTTGCCACGTGACAGTTGGTGGTGTTGGATATCGAACATAGACTTATGGCCATTGTTATTATAATGAAATTGGTGCAATGAATATATGAGGAGGAATTTTGTTGGAATCCATAACAGGGGTCGTCAGAACGACGTCGAAAAATGAGGCAAATGTACTAGTGTGTCTTATCATTCAAAGACAAAGCATATTGATGTTAAATATCACTTTGTGAGAGACATGGTTGAAGACAAGAAGGTGTTTCTAATCAAGGTAAACACTTTGGAGAATGTTGCAGATTCATAAATAAAATATGTGAGCATTGAGAAGTTCTCTTGGTGTAGAGAATCTATGGGCATTTATTCCCTGGATTGTTGACTATGTAATCATGTAAACCCCTCTATGCAAAGAAAACAACAAGTGGGAGAATGTTGGGTGTGTGTTATATTCATTGAAAGATTGGTCCCATGTACTATACAATAATATGGAAGCAAGGGGCAGGGGGGGTGGATCCCCAATATAAGGGGGTTCAGAGGAGGAGCCCCTGAAAAAAGAAAATTGGTGGTTTTTTGTGTCTGTTTTCTTGGAAATTTTTTGGTACATGGTTTTTCTCGATGGTTTTCTAATTTTGATTAAGGAATTAGGGTTTTTAACTAATCTAAGTCAGTGGATTAGGGGTTTAGATGTTGCAGGATCCTATATGCATATTTTATTGTAAACAATGAAGAAAATGATAAATAAAATATTAGAGGTGTGGCTCTAAACAGGTTGTTGGTTTTCCCAGTTTGGGTTTCTAGGGTAAAAAATTATGTGTAATGTGTGTGTGTTCCATTGTATCTTTTATGTTTTTATTAAGAATCTATTTGCAGTAATAATTTTACAAGGTTAAAATCTACAATATTGCTGCCCATCTTGGTGTCTTCTATGACTATGAGGCAAGATGGAATCTATCTATCTTAATAAGTGATTGTAATTGACCTATTTCATTTTGGGAATTTCGAGCTTCCTTCTGCAATTCTGCAAGAGCTAGTATAGTCATTATGATGAAGTTGGCCCAAATTGAGATCAATTATTGTCAGATTCTCCAATGGTATCATATATTTGATGCCCGCACACTACCTTTTATGGGTTATTGATACAGATAAACCTCTCCATTTTTCCTCTTCATCGAATGAATCTTCTCTGTGAACTCGCTAACAAATTTCAAGAGTATGCTAGAGCTTCAAGTTTGGAGACACTTGATTCCATACATACATGTGGAGGAACATGGGTTCTCCTATGTAGACTAGTTCAGTAAATTACAGTGAAAGCGACATTAATTTAGAATCAAACTTGACCATCATAGGGATACATTAGTTGACACCCAGGGTTTCCATAAACTCAACAGATTCAATTTTGGTATCTCGGTACCCATTTTGGAGAATCTCAATGATTGAACCCTCTCACAGCCTTGCTTGGTTGAATATTGAATTTTTCAAACGTGGTGTGCAACCATAAAATTCAAAACAAAAATCCACGGATTCCATCATTATTTTAATAAGGTTTTTATGGGTCCAATGATGGACTATCGAGGTTGCAAGAAAACGTGGCAGTCGGTTAATGAAGAGAGAAGAACAAGGTCATTTTCTATGTCGATGATTGGCATGCCCTAATTTAAGCGAGCTTAAAAGGATGGAAGAGGAAAATGTTGAGGGAATGGTATAATCTGGTCAAAAGAACTCGAAAATTCCTTCAAGTATCTTCATCATCAGCTGTAAGTTTTAACGATTCGAGGTCACTAATGTTTCTAGTTGAGGGCTACCAATATTCACCAATAAAACTACAACTAGTTATGGCCATACATGGAAAGGGATTTCAATCGTTCTATCTTCACAATAACTTTTAAATATCTATGTATTGCATCTAGTACATTTGAATAGAGTGTTTGGAGAATTCCATTCATGATTTGAGCCTCAACTTGGGTACGAAATCTGATCTGAGTTTTGCAAAAATATTTTGGTGTGACCCAATCTCCATCAGTCTCCTTGCTAGTTATGTGAACAGATTCATATGTGTGCTCTTGTATGGTTCCTTAATAGAGTTGATATTATCTTGATTAAGATATGGCTTATCATTGTATGTGAAACGAATTGACTATATTTGGTTTTTTTTTGTGCATTGTCTTTTAGAAAGAAGATAGATAAGTCGACGGTTCTTTGGATAATGAGAGGCACATTCAATCTAGAAAATCAACTCAACTCCAAAATCAAGGTATATTTGCAATAAGTCTCTTTGCAAGTTTACTTGTGCTTTTCTAAAATCAAGTTGAATTACATTGTAAATGGGTGCATTTTCGGTAGAAGCCAACACCCCTCATTTGTTGAGTTTGCATTTGATTGTTAAAGGGTGGAGTTGCAAGAAACCCTATGAGGTATGAGCTATTGCTTGAATTGATGAAATATTAGAGTTATTGAACACTCTAATACTCTCTTATGTAGAAAATATAGTCACAACTGACATAGCTAATCTCACCGATGTTCTAACATTTTTACAAGATTCACATGAAAAAATTGAATTCCTCTAACTTGAATCACAACTCCAACAAGAAGAATCTTTGACATTTGGAACTAGTCCTTGTTAATAACAATTGTCTTTTCTAAGAAGATGAGGATGCCAGTTCATACCAACATCCAGCGTAGGAGAAACTCAGTGAGATAGCTTCAGATTCAAGTATAGATGAAGATAAACTTCCTCTTTCCAAGCAAATCATCATACCTTGGGAGGAAACTAGGCACAACAAGCACAAAACTGATATCGGATATGGAAAGGAAGTCACCTTTCATATTCTTGATTATACCAAAATGATCTTGTTCCATAGTGTTGGATTGCTACAAGAAGGTTCATATCCACCTTCTCTAGTTCAAGAGAATATTCGGAAATGCCATCATTGTCAATGAGTTGGCCATATGGAAGATCAGTGCTTCAATATTCATTCTTGTGAGCATTGTGGAAAGCACAATCATCCTTCAAACAAATGTTCCAAATGAAAGAAATCTACAAGAGTAAAGAACCATAATGGATGAATCACTTCTTGGCAATGGTCATCAATATCCAAGAAGATATCTCATTCATATCATAGAATTAATTATCAATTATTGACACATCTTGCAGTGAAAGGATTTGCATATTCTCACGTTATACCTAACAGGGGGGGACAACATCAACAATTGATAGTCAGGCTTCAAGTTTCAAAGTCTTATCAATCGAGCAGTAACAAGCAAGAGTGATTCAGTTTGAGGTCACCCAAATCCACTAGATTGGTTTGTTGTTTTCCTTAAACCACCACTTAGTAGAAGACTTACAACTTATACTAGACAATTGTTTATGGTTTTCCTTAAACCTCCACTTAGTAGAAGACTTTCATCTTCTGCTAGACAAAAATTTATGGTCATCTTTAAACTAGCATTCATGAACATTTCCAACTAGAAAAAGACATAATCTTCCAGCTTCTACCTAACTTACGAAATTTTTTGGGAACCATTGAGCCTAGAGCCAAGTTCCAGAGTTTGTGTTCATTTGTAAACCACCAGATTGGTTTGTGGTATTCCTTAAACCATCACCACCATTTAGTAGAAGACATCAACTTCTACTAGCCATTCCATTCATGGTCATCCCAAAACCACTAGATTTAGAGAGCACACTCAGCCATCAACAACTATTCACTTCCATATTTCAATTACACGCCTTCATATTTAATCTCTCTTCTTGGACTCACTTACACCTCTTTGGATTAAGGGGGTGAATGTTGGAAACATAATCCATTAGGGTTACGAACTTGACGGAATGTGAATAGTCAACTCATTGAAATTGTCTTAAAAATCCGAGAGACATATTAAAATACTAATCCAAACGTCAACATAAATATATTTATACATGTATCATATTAATGAAAATATACATCTCACATTTATCTACATTCATGTGTTTCAACATTTATGTACATACCTTTACAATACAATAATGTCATGAGAAATAAGTTATGATTGTATTATTCCATCACTTTTTCCCACATAATTGACTAAACAAACAATATGTTTGGCACTAAGGGATTTCATTTATGCACTTGATATTACATGTGTAATAATGTTCACTTGAACTGAATTATTAATTTTAAGAAGACATGATTTAAGACATGTAACTTGCAAATTTACAATGTCAAAAAGGATATGATTAATTACAATTATTAAAAACCAACCCACTATATTAGCAAGAAATCTCTAAATATATACACTGCATTGCATTCCAACAACCCGTGAAACACATTCCTAAAGTGCAAAGGCTTGATTCCACAACTCTTAAAATTGAGCACTAAAGTTGCAACCAAACGGATAAGTTAAAAATAGTATAAAAATCGGAAGTGACTTAGTTTTCAATCATTATCATGTTTTTCTATGAAAGGTAAATTATCCATGATACACATAATTATAAATGAATTGATAAGTTACTTTCATAAGCTTATCAATCATCCACAACAAATTAATAATAAATACCAAAATTAAATAACATATTAATTATAAATTGAATACTAATTTAATTTTTTAAACTAATTTCAACCTAATTTTCAACATAGATGCCTAATGCAATTAATTATTAAAATTAAACTAATTTCAACCTAATTTTCAACATAAATGCCTAATGCAATTAATTATTTTATTGCTATACAAACATAGAATACCAAAAAATTTAAAAAGATACAAACATAGAATATTTAAAAAAAGAAAAGATGACAAGAATATGATATTATCATTTTTTTCACACATAAAAACAGATACTTTGTTAGTCTATTAGAATCAAGTGTACTTCCATTTTACAAAAAAAAAAAATGTTTGATTAGGATATTTTCAAAAATTTCTCCTAATCTAGTTTTTGTTCAAACAAAAATTGATCTAGTACTATATGAATTATATTGATAATTGTCATATAAAATTACAAAACATATTCATATTGAGTATACATTGAAAAAGTAGTTTTTCTTGTAACCTTTTGTCTACTATATATCAAATATCATATTGATGTGTGATCTATAATCAAAGTGGCATCCACCCTTCCCACTTTTGGAGTCACGGCATAGAAGTTGTATTGCTTCAATTTAAAAATTATTTATTTAAGGATGAGCGACTCGAAATTAATAACTTAAATCAATTTTCAATTGACATGTCTATATGTTTTAGAATAATAAAAATACAACTTAAGTTTTCAATCAGTACAAAGAACTTACCATTAATCGAATTAGAGAAGCCACCAAACCTATTTAGCCTTGAATTAAATAATTAACAAGGGGAGTTACAAAGCAGCAAGCCCGGACCATAAGGAAGTGGTAATTTAAAGTGGTAGGTTGTAGATTTTGATGAGGAGAGATTGTGCTTTACCATTATGAGTGTATTGTGTTATTTGTCAAATATGTTGTTGATTAGTAAGGATGCCACTCAAATATGTATACTTGCTTGAATTTTGATGATAGTAACTGGAAAATTAGTGAACTTAAACCCACTTTTTGGTTGCAAGGGGATATCTTTTGAAACCCTAGTTTGTTTTGGGAATCTGTCGAATTGTAACTGATAAAGTCATAGAACCCTAATTATTCTGGTTTGATGAAATTGAAAATTGAAAATTAGTAATCTATCCTAGAATTTGGTTAAATTGCAAGAGGAAAAATGCAAAACTCTTTTTGTGGTTTTGAGATGCAGTTTGATTTCGGTTCTGGTATGACATGTATTGCTAATGGTTTTCGGTTTTGACTTGTATTCTCAGTATAAAATGTCGGTGGTACAAATCGAGTACAGTGAAACGTTTGAACGCAAGATGCCTAAGCCTGGGTCTGAGTAATCCTCATTTGGGCATTATTGATAGCAAAGTGGGATGTGAAAACATATCTCATGTCATGGTAGAGTGCCCTGGTTTCTTTGGGCATCTGAAGCTAGCCAAACCCATGTACCATATTGTCTTTCTGAAGACTGTTAAATTGCTCATGTATCCTTGCAAATGAGGTATGTCACCAAAAGATTCTTTTAGTTTCTTTGTGTTTTTAGTTTCAATTGTAGCAATGTTTCTCTATATTGTGGAATGAATGTACATCTGTACAAATATTTTGATTTTGATATTTCTCCTTGAGCCTCTAATAGAATTATGTTTATCTTTTTCGTAAGGAACTCTAAATATTTTATGAAAATGGAAAGGCACAAAAAACTTTTGCTGCAGAAATAGTAAAAATGCCACTACATTTATGAACGTAAAATAATTGATTGTTAGTAGAACATAAATTACGCACCTATTTTTTTTCATTGTCCTTTCTAGTGGAGGGAAGACTCTCCCCTTGAAGCTCTCTGGCATCTCTAGAAACCCCAAATCACCCAATAATCCAATCATGATTGAAAATTACTCACATATTTTTTTTGTTGTCCTTTCTAGTGCAGGGAAGACTCTCCCCTTGAAGCTCCCTAACATCTCTAGAAGCCCCAAATCCCCCAGTAATCCTATCATTATTGAAATACATGATATACTTGTTGTTGGACGTATCATAAGGAAGGTAAGGCTAGTTTTTTGCAGTAAGGTGGAACAAGGGTGAACCATCACATTTCATCATGATTCAGATCGAGGAAAGAAATAATATCAAAGAGCCAACATAATCTTCATATGGGGAAGAGGCCTACATTTTCACCACTGAACGAGATCACCTTCCCTTGTGCCTCAAGATTCTTCTTTCCATTGCATATTTTGCTTATTCCTCCATCTAGTTATATAGGAGAATGTCTCCATGGATCATAGGAAATAATAGAAGAATGTTTGTAGGGATCAGAGGAAATGATAGAAGAATGTTTGTAGGGATCTTAGAAAAGTGATGGTGTGGCATGTGTTTCTATCTTGCAGGAAGAATTGGAAGAATCTATTGCAGGAAGAATTAGAGGGATTGGTTGTGGCTACTCTAGCACATATAGGGGAGAGGAAGAATAATCAAAGATATAAGTAGAGGTGGAGTAGGACACTTTGCATGAACATGTGTATGGATAGGGAGTATGTGTCAACTTGAGTTCATTGAAACTTGAGTTCGTTGAAACTTCGGCCTAAGATTGGAAAATTCTCTAACATTTAATGTTAATAAGTAATTCTAAAATGCTCTAACATTTAATGTTAATAAGTAATGCTAGACTTAATTCTATCATTACTTGACTTGGGAAAAACTATTCATTAAATATGTCCTTGAAGCTCCTTTTAAGCTAAGGTATTGTCTACCAAATAAGACCTCCAATTTAAAACTTAGGTCAAGTTACATGAATTTTCAATTTAAGTGTATGAATTTTAGAAAACTTTAGGTTAAAACATTCAAACGTCATTAGTTTTTGTGCAGAAATAATAGAAAGAGGAAGAATCAATTACTATGCAGGGACTAATAAGACATTTAATTGACCATGATTCAAGTCTCATGTTCGAATAGAGAAACTAATGGCAATAGATATTAATTGTTTTCTAATTTATTTCAAAGTGATGGAAACTACAATAGTAACAACAAACAAAACAAACATCTATCTCTTACAATGCATTAGCTACATTCAATTAAGCATTTCACAAAGTGTTGAAATTGTTTCATATCTCTAAAGTATAGAAGTATTAATAATTAATGTGAAATCATATACTTAAATAAATATTTAGAATTCATTAGTTGCATTCAATTAAGCATTTCACAAAGTGTTGAAATTGTTTCATATCTCTAAAGTCTATAAGTATTAAGAATTAATGCGAAATAATATACTTAAATAAATATTTAGAGTTGATCCAAAAGCATAGAAATAAATAAGAATAGAGTTGATCCACATGATGGCATTTTAGTCTCATTTGTGTCCCTAAGAAATTGAAAGGAAAAAATAGATGAAGTAGGATTGAGGGAAAGGTCTACTATGACATTTAGTCTCATTTTTGTCTCTAAGAAATTGAAAGGAAAAAATAGATAGAGTAGGCTTGAGGGAAAGGTCTACTAGTCCATCCACCCATAACCAAATGCATATACAAATAAAAAGTGTTAGTGATAGATAGTGCAATTCCAAGTAAACAAATGTCACATAGGCTCAATAGCATTATAATGTGTCTATCATGCACTGCGAGTACTTACTAATTGTTGTCATCATGTGCTTACATGTGCGGCATGCATTACAAGTACTGATTAACCGTTGTCATCACAGGAAATATTAAGCATCATGCAGTGAGCCAATAATTTACTCACTGATTGGTGCATCATGTTTGTTAGATGATAATTAGTGTGTATCCAATGAATAGGATGCACAAGGCAGTGAGTCAATGTTTGGCGCAGTGCATGGTGTTTAATGTTTCTTGTCATCATGGGCTTAAATGTGCATAAATTAAACAAAACCCTCATAAAAAATGACAACGTCGTGTATAGAGTAAATCCTACCTATTGAGTTTAACCATCTCCAAAACCATGGAAGGAAAGGAAGGGGATCATATTGGTTGGGCCACCCACTAACTTTCTCATTAATGATATCCAATATAGGCTTCACCTTCAAGGCCACGGCTCTCGGGCTCACCTTCCCTTCAAAATAAAATGGTAATATGTTCAAATCAAAGTGAATTACATTCCACTCCCAATGAGTTTCCTTCGTTACCAAAAATAAGCATGAAAAGTGGGGGGATGGAGGATTATTGGATCATAAATGGTATTATCCCTTAATGAGCTAGTGGAGGATAAGTGAGAGCATATTAACTCAAAGGGATTTCACTTAATCCTCTCACACTAGTAATATAAAGGGAAAGGTACACCAAAGGTATGATCTTTGGTGGTTTCAATTTTATCCATTTCAATTTTATCCCTTTAACTTTCGGGAATCATCACAAATGGCTTAGGATTTTATTGAATATTTCATGTCACTAAATATAAATATATTAAATTAAGAGTGATGTTCCAAATAAAATATAATACAACTACTCCATTTGTTCACTTTTCATAAATATGAAGTATCAATGTTGTGTTTTTTCATAAATATGAAGTACTATGGTGTGCCTTGTGATAATGGCTCATGGTGTGCCTTGTGATAATGGCTCATGGTGTGCCTTGTGATAGTGGCTCATGAAAAGTGAACATGTCACAAATAGAATTTAAATCCAAATAAAAAGGATTAAAATTTCTCCTCTCAAACATCCAAACTAAACTTAATTAACATAGATTGCAAATATTCTCCTTATACATCTATATACGGAACATTGTTATTAACTTAAACAACTATAAATACAACTTCTAATTTTTTAAATTTTAATGTGGATATATTTTAAAATAAGTTTTCCCAAACTTATCTTAAAAAGTGATAATGAAAAGGGCATAAAAACATTAAATTTGAGAATTCAATTAAAGTGATGATTGAAATATAACTTTAAGTCTTAAATAAATTAATATAAATTGATTTGAAAATTTGCTATTTCATTATTTATTTACAATGATTAATTAATTATTTTTGTGATGAGAAAAAATGTTTTTTTCACTAAAAGTACTTAAAAAGAAAGAAAACCGTTTTTCACTCAAAAGTACTTAAAAAGAAAAGTATAAACAAAGTGGGATGGATATATAAGAGCATATATATATACATATTACATATATATATATATATATATATATATATATATATATAGTTTAATTTAAATGATTCAAAGTAGTTGATAGTTGGTGATTGGGAGGAATGATTATTTACTTAAAAAGGAAAAATATAAACAATGTAGATGAGATATCTCCATATATATGTAAATTAGGTTTAATTTAACTAACTCAAAATAGTTGATAGTTGACTTTGATAGTTGGTGATTGGGAGGAATGATTCTTTTTTAGATTATATGTTTTGTTTTTATTACATTTAGTTCAAGGTGGTTGGTGATTGGAAGGAATAATTTTTCAACTAGATTTAATTCAATTGGAAGGAATGATTATATGTTTTCTGTTTCTATTGGATTTACCTCAAAGTGGTTGGTGATTGATGGGAAGGAATGATTCTTTTTAGGATATATTTTTTTGTTTCTTTCAATTTGCCTACTTGGACTGGGACTGGTTTTTGCATAGTAAACCATATCTTTCATTACTCTAAATCCAAAACTTTGAATTTTTTTTCCTCACAATGCTACAAATAATGGAGAACATGGAAATACAGTCTCTGCCAAAAAAACAAAATTCAGATGCCCGAGTTTTTTTATTTCATTCATGCATCGTGTCGACTGCGAATTATTAATTATTCACTATCAAACCTGAGCCACACAATTTAAAATCCTTGAGGGAATACTTCATATAGTCTACAACGGGCAATGTTCACGTCTCATCTGAATTTCATTTGAGGGCAGATTCACAATAGCAGAAGAGCCCCAATAAGATAAATAGATTGTTGGGCACTTAGAAATGATACAGCAGAGGGAGTATTGGCTGATGAGGAAGAAGAGGCAGGGGTCCCTTTGGGAGACAAGTTGTCAGCTTCAGGAGTAGGGGCTGGAGCTGGAGAAGGACTTGGAAGACCAAATATGTCTTCAGGGAGCAGCACTTTCCCCATGGTGTAAACTGCTACAGGATCCGTAACACGCACACTGCCAGTTATTGGTGCGCTCACATAACCTGACGACACGGTCACAGCCCCACTCTTTGCAGTTATATTCAGATTGTATTTTCCCCCGTTGCTGCCCGTTGCCATTGTGTTGGCAGGGTTGCTGAAGTCCTGGAAATCTGTCAATGTGTAGAACTTTGGAATGCAATGGGCCAACAGCACTTCTTTCTTCTCATCGGTTGTCAGATTGGCCAGTAGTTTCTTTGGGAGAGAAGAGAATGCAGTATCAGATGGTGCAAATATTGTAATACCTTGCTCTGTGTTGTTTGCCTGTAATTGTACAGATGTAAGCAGGTCGCTAGCTTCCAAGAGACTCAATAAAGTCTTGAACGGCCCAGCTAATGATAGCAGATCCTTCAGATTGGTGAAGGCTGGTGCTGGTGCTGGCGCTGGCGTTGGGGTCATATTGGGTGTCATTTTAGCTGCCAGAAGTACCATGCCTGCATTCTCATGGCTATGGCTACCTCCCACTATTCCCACCATAAAAAAGAAACAAGAGACGATCTGGATAACAGCAGTACAGTTCTTCATTGTCACTCTAATTAGATTGGTCACACCACCTGATTAGTGAATGAAATTAAACAACGTTAGACTTGAAGCCTATTGATCACCAGATCTTCCAACACACTCTACTGTACTGTACTCACTATTTCCAGCAGATCAAACCCACTGAAGCACAAAAAACAGGAGCACCCATCTCATGAATTGGAAGCAAATTTAACACCAGAGAGCCTAAACAATAGAAGTTGTAGTGTGAATGAAAATCAGAAACAGATAGTCTGTTAGATACATGCATAAATATTGGAAACTTGCAAAGATGAAATGGGATGATCACCCAGAAAATATGATAATTTGATAGGCCGCTGCAATCCTTGGAACGATGAAGCAACTGAGCACTCTACTTCCTCGTAGACGGATTCGATTTGACGATGGAAAGTTGAAGAGACTAATTTATGCTCAAACCGCACCTAGCATTTTATTTTTTTATGATTTACGAGGTAGTTGTTAGATGGTGTGCATGGTTGGGTTGTACTCAGCAACCAATTGTTGGTAATGTGATGTATGATTTTCAGATTCTTGCTAATGTCAATTTTAAAACAATTTAAATGGAAGGGAAAGCCAGCTCTGAGATTGGGTGTGGGTGGGTGCTACATGACATCTCATCAACAACAACATTTCTTAATGTGTAGGTTTTTACATTTTTACATGATGTTGCTTTTAAATTTTATGGAAGTAATTTGTGTGAGTTTATGGAACATTCAACTTTATAGAATAGTAGATAATTCCACTTTGTCTATAAAACCTATTATCATTGGTGCAATCTCCCTATCTTTGGTGTCATAATTGGGTGGGAATTTTTCATAGTGTTTATTCTTCCTTTGCTGTTGTTGATTCTTGTGACCAAGGAGCAAGTCATCACATGCTTATAAATCACTCAACAATTAATGTTAATTTTTTGAAACTTTTTTCTTTTACAAGCCAACACCATTATAGTAAAAGTGACATTTCAAGAATGAGCGAAAGTGACATTGATAAAAAGTAAAAGTTCAAGAATGCCCTCTCCATGGACATAGCCCAGTGAATTTTAGGTATTCCTTTGGTTAGAGGGTTCTTTCATGGCAGTGGAAAACCAAAATGATTCCAAAGGCTTCATTTAACTTCTTACTTTAAAAGTTGTAATGCAGTTATATTTATTAAAATGTATAATTTTGTAATGTATAGATTTAGTATTTAAATGTTTTTATACAATGGTAATATTTATGAATTATATGAGGTTTTTTTTCTTTACTTTACATATTTATGTATTGATGGTATTCTTTGCATTGTTATTTGTGTAGGTTTAGATGTATAAATGTGGATTTTTTTTGGAAATTTTGTTTTTTAGAATTAGTTTTTTATTTTTAGTGTTTTTTTATCTTCAACATTTATGAATAATGAGGTTTTTCTTTTTATCATGACAGATTTATGTGTTGATGGTCCTTCTTTCTGTTGTTATTTGATTAGGTTTAGATGTATAAATGTGAAAAAAAATTGGGGAAATTTCGTTTTTATATGAGGTTATTTTTTCATCTCTTTGCCTCAATCATTATTTGATATTCTATGACTTTATTTGGGTTCTTCAATTAGACATATTTTTTTTAATTGAATCAACTTGGGCATTGGTCTACTTAACAAGTTATAGATGTGTTTTTAAAATCTCAAACATTTTCAAATCCATTTGAAGATACACACAACGGTTGATGAATTCAAATACAATTTTTTGTTTTTTTGTTTTGTTTGTCATCCATCATCCCCAAGTTGTACAGAAACACCCACGACTATCACCCATGGGCCCATAAACTAGAGAACACTTTCATAGGAAAAAAACACATAGATGGCCCTAAAGATTCATGAATGTCTCAGTCAAACCTCATGGATGAGTAGTTGAGAAGCATGATTTTCACTCAATGATTACTTGTCTTCCCATGAATGTCCTTATATGGTTCCCGTGTCTACAAATAGTCTTCATTTCATCTTGTTTTAGGTTCCAAGTTTTATTCACAATAAGCATCATTACATTGTTGGATTTGTGACTAAGCTCTCCTACCTTTTTCTCAAACTTGTGAGCTACCTATGTTGATTGTCTGCATCATCCCTCATTGGTTGTGAGCTACCTATGTTGATTGTAGGGGCTTCCCCTCATTGGTTTCTTTTATATTTGGGTTTGGTTCCATCCTTTTTTCACATTGGTTCAATTGGATCTATGGTTTCACCCCTAATGTTTATGGGATCATCTTCATTGTTTTGTTAAGAAGGCTATCAAAACATCCACTATAGGGAGAGCACCTCACAAACAAGGGCACACTTTATCTTCCATTGTTTGGTATTATATTTCTATTAATTGCTTGGTAGATCTAGTTTCTTATACATTATATCACCTTGCATTGATGATTATTGGAGCATTGTAAGAGGCTCAACTCTTGGTTGTACTTTAACAAATTTTTCAAACCTTCTCTTATCCAAGTAGCATCTTTACTTCCTCTCTCTTTACTTTTGATTTTGTTCCCTTCATATCTAGTTAGACCACATAAATTGACTAGGAGGTAAAGCTAATCTTGCTTTTTAGTTCATTCTACTAAAATCCTCATAGCCCTAATCAAAATAATCATTAAAATGAAATATCCCCAAGTGAAACATTAAATCAAATTCAATAAGTAATCTAGTGACATTGTCCTCTTTTCACATTTTCCTTTGGGCTCTTGGTTGTTATCAACAATCAAGTAATGACTCCAGTTCCTTCCTTGATCAAAATCTGGACCAGGGATCAAATTTTAGCTCAAAAATCAACGTTCTCGGAATTGCCTCAAAACAAACGAGAGCATATCCCTCATCATCACGAACCCAACGCAACTCGTTTTGTCTCAAACGGACGTCGGGAACGAGAGATATCGCGATCTATTCAGAAAGTCAAACAGGTAAAAAAAAAGATGTTGACTGTACAGTCCGTACAGGTTGACGTGGCAGGGTCGTACGACCGTACGATGACGTGGCATGTAGTGACGTGGACATCATCTATTGGCTGATAGTTGGTCGAATGGGAAGTCGACACATGGCACTGTTTGGGCAAGTAATTGGGTGCCACGTGGCCCAGTTATGCGCTGCCACGTGGCACCCCGGTATTTGTTGTTGTTTTGTTTGTTAAAATGTATTGGAGTCCGTGGGGTTTGACCCCCGGATCTCCCCACTACATAGTGCTTTCACAAAATCCGATAGACCAATGGGCTATCGTTTATGCCTTGTTGTATATATACTCCAGATTATATTTAAAATGAAATATTTGTGTGGTTTGGGCCGCGACCGGGTCGGGGCTTAGCCCCAGCACTTGGTCGCGTGCTTTTTCATATTTGACCCACGGTTATATGTTATGGTATGGGCGCGCGCATTTCATATATGGTTCAAAATAGTTGTGTAACCAAATAACTTCCTGCCAAGTGTCACTTTATTATTCACCTATGGGACGGAGCCCCATTTTAAAACGCGCATGGTCACATGGACCCATATGCCCAACGGATTGATGGTTGGGGGTTTTAGTTCCATAACCATCCTACAGTTTGGACCATTTTCAGTTATGCGCGGGTGTTGGGTTTAAGCATGCATTTTAGAGCTTGTTCTGGGTTAAAGCACACAGAGGTGCATTTTGGTGAACCAGAGCCAGCAAGCTTGAAGGAAGAGGATGGCAGGAGGCCTATCTTTCTCATTTTTTGGCCGATTGAGGTGTCGTAAAAGCCCAGCTAGGGGTTTTTGGACGTCTTGAATCCATTGGTACTGTTATCAAGGCCATTTGAAGACTTCTTTTGCAGGTTTTCAGCCATTGAAGTTTCAGCAAGCGCTAGGGAGCTTGAAGCCCTCATTGATTGAGGACATGTTTTGGTGAGTCCAAATTTGTTTTTTGTGACTGAATAGTCATTTTTGGCTAATTGTTATGCTATGAACACATTGGGATAGGTTTCAGAGGCTTTTGAGGACTTTTACAGGGGGTTTTGCCAAAGAGAAGCTCAGGGAAGCTTATGGCCACATGTAGAAGAGGTCATGCCCGGATGAGCCATGATCTGTTTTCAGAGTTTTATTAGTCGTTTTAGGGGTTTTTATGTGTTCTGATACCAATGGTACAGTCAGAATTTCCATTGGAGTTGAGCAGAAGCTTGTAAAATAACTTTTGACAAATTAATCCCAGAGAGCCAAGTCCATTGATGGAGGCTCGAGGAGATGTAGCCTGGAGAGGGGTGAACTCCTTTATCATGTTGTTATTGTTGTGAGTTTGATGGTTTATTTGATGCAAGTTATGTTGCTGTGTATTTATTTAAAGAACATATTTAACCATTTAAAATAGCATTCTCACACGTGAACATTTAAAAGAAGAAGCATAAACTTGACACATAGTTTATCTTGCATATTTTAACACATGAAGCAAGGTCCTGTAAA
>SNQJ01S0005309.1:83543-100457 GCA_010110895.2 Picea sitchensis
ATTTCTCATATATTGTGCATGGTGTATTGTGGTGTAACTCTTATACTATTGTTCATTTCTCATTGGATATAATTGAATGGTTTAAGTATAAGTTGAAAAGGGTTTTTAAATTGTACTTGATACTGATTCACCCCCCTCTCAGTATCAACAAACTCAACCAATGCGCACTGAAGCAGACTCTAATGCGCCATATTGGTGTTCTAGAGTGATCTTGACACACACCAGTGGTTATGGGAGTAAACTAACACCTAGTCTATTATCTCAAGCAGTTACAGGAGTGAACTGCCACCTAGCTGAGTTAACTAGTCTACCAGTCTTCAATTAACTGACCTAAATAGAGTGAAGTGAGGAGGAGATCAGGGAATCATGGGTAATGCGCTAGTCTAATGATGATACCAAAGCTAATTCACATTAGTTGGTGATGATCCCAATGTTGCATGGTGACAAAACCAATGCAACATCTAGACTGCACTCAACTAATCAAACTGAAGAGAATATTATCCTTAGAGGAATATTCTTCCTAAAATATAGGAGATTGGATAATGACTAATAAAAATAGGAAAAACCTTAGGAAACATAAATCCTAGGTGTGTGTGAAGTAACTCCAACAAATAGATTGCAAATTCCTACAAAGAATATCCACAACACACAAGTTGAGGGTAAAAATGTTCAATTTTTTAAAGATTTGAAACTCAGTATGTATACATATGTGTTGCATTCAGATTTTTATGCTCTATATATGGATGAGGTGGATATTTTTTTGGGATACACTTGGATGGTCACAATTGGTATAATTAATATTAATGTGGAAAAGAAGTTTTTGAAACTGTTAGCACAAGATTGGTTTATGCCTCAGCTTTGCATAAGTCCTTCATTATTCATTTTGGCAAATAAATATAATTGTTATGGGATATTTTATTTTATTTGAGGAAAATTAAAATTATATTGGGTTATTCACAATCTCCAAGTTCAAGCATTAATCGAAATCTCAAAACAACACTAGCCAAAGACACATGCCAATGCCAACATGTCGATCAAGTTATACACAAAGTGCCAAGAGAGAAAGACCAGCATTCAAATTTAAGGTGCCAAGTGTCAAGAACAAACATTGAAAAAACTCTCACAAGGTTCCAAGCATCAAAAGAACCCACGGATTTACACTACCGAATTTCATGTAGACACATAGGCGGGCACTACCTAAATTTTGGCAGAGACCAAAATGTGCAGAATTATTTTGCAAGGACACTTTTGCCATTGTTGAGTGACTAAATTAAAACTTGGATTGTGAACAATTGAGAAGGTATTTTTTAAAACTGGAAGAGGTTTTTGTTCATAACATTCTAAATAAAAAAAACCTCTCTATTTTTTTTTAAATGTGTTATGGTTTGAGAGATAGTAGACATAGAAGTGGCACTACCAACTGTTTTACAGCAACACTACCTAATTTCCTGTAGCGGTCACAGTTTTGATATTCGCCTTGTTGGGAGGTTGCCACCTGTCAAGGAGGATTTGAATGGATTTGAATGGATTCTCAAGGATCAGTTAGATGTTAAGGGACACCTTCACCTAATATTTTTATCCATCGAAGGCCTCATGCAATGAGGTGGAAACAATTTATTAATGACTTCCAACAAATTCCTGAAAATTAACAGTTTGTTGGATTTTTGTGTCTTTGATTGTTGCCACCTATCTCCAAGGTTTAGAAT
Organism: Picea sitchensis; assembly: GCA_010110895.2. NCBI lineage: Eukaryota > Viridiplantae > Streptophyta > Pinopsida > Pinales > Pinaceae > Picea > Picea sitchensis. The sequence continues at coordinate 85,250 of SNQJ01S0005309.1, forward strand.
CCAATGGAGGAGATGGGATTCGACCTCCTAAGTTTATTTGGATGTTATTTTCTATTTAAGGAAGGAGAGATCTCTTGGGGAANGGATAGAGGAGAGACCCAAGAGGTCTGTTGTAAAGTTTTCAAGAAATGATAATGAGTTGTAGGGCATGATAGCTCTATGTTTTCCTCAAAGACTTATCTTAGTTTTTTATGCAAGATCTCAGCTGATGAGTAAGACGTTTTGATCAATTAGTCTTTTTCCTTACGTGTTATCATATTCCTTCTATTTTCCTCTTAATAGATGTGTTTTGTTTGTATAAGGATTGTATGAACAGAGTTTGTGTTGAGGATGTTGTGATAAGGATTATTACAACAGCTGTCACATACACATCTTTTTCATTTTGTGATGTTTTGAAAGGTTTTATAACTATTACAAATTCTTCCTGTAGTGACTGAAAGCAGGTTGCTTTTCAGCCCTAGCTACACTTTGTGTTTTTCTTGATTTCTTCATTCACACTTATTTGATCTCAGAACTGATCTAAGACCTTATTTGACCTGTTTTTCTACCCATAGGATGTTAAGTCAAGATTGTTAGATTTCATAGACTCCATGCCCAATGGTTTCATTGATTTCTTGATTAATTTAACCACTCTCATAATTTCCTAAAATCCAAGTTATCTAATCAAACATTTTTATTCATGATGTGCTAGGCTTGCACTTGAGTAGTCCAAGAGAAACTTCTAGTGCTAACATTTTTGGCGCCGCTGCCAGGGACAGATTTGAGCAGATTGAAAAGCTCCCTGGGAAGAATGGAATTGCACAACTCCAACTTTAGATGGTGACTGAAGTTGGACACCTTCAAGACTTCACATTCACCATGGCGACTCCATTGTTCAAAATCTATTGGTGACTCCACTGGAATGAGACAAATTAAATGGCTATGAAAGCTATCTTGGCCAGGAGGTTTGCCCCACTCAATTTGTCAACTATAGAGGATTATCCACATCATGTGCCTCTTATTGATGAATGGAAAGATCTGCTACCCAGATTTTATGAAGGTAAGGATGACATCCCTATTGAGCATGTTCATGAATTTCATAATTTGATGCAGCAGCTTGACATCCATCATGAAGATATATTGATGAAAATGTTCATGTATTCATTGGATGGGGATGCACGTAAATAGTATTTCTCGTTACCCCCTTCCAACATTTCATCGTTGAAGGATTTCCACAGAGTATTCAATGAACACTGCAAAAGGTTTTATCCCTATGAAAGTATTTGTCATAACTGTTGTGAGGGATATGTAGAATGTGCTCAAGATTTGTTAGATTGCTCTGTTGAATATAAACATGAAAAAAAAAGTATTCATTGTCCNGTAACTCTTATACTATTGTTCATTTCTCATTGGATATAATTGAATGGTTTAAGTATAAGTTGAAAAGGGTTTTTAAATTGTACTTGATACTGATTCACCCCCCTCTCAGTATCAACAGACAAACAAGTTAATATTGTTTTTCCTAATTGTAGCAAAAAACAGTGATATATATCATCATGTAAAAAATAATAAGAGCTGCAAAATAAGTGCTAAAAGTCTAGTTGAATAAGAGACAAGCTAGTAAAGACTAGTTTTAACTCAAGATTGAAAGAGCAAGACTTTGGCATAAAACCTAAGGTTGTCATAAACAAGTTATTTCATTGATAATTATCATCCTTATGGTTGTAACAAACAATTTATTACAGAAAATAATTCAACCACCAAAACTTGCCAACAATCCACCCAAAAAGTGTGTTGAGACTATTAGATTATAGAGGCATACTTTTAGCAAGTTATGACGGTTGATTTGTGGGTTATTAACAAACATTTTTTAGGGTTTCTATAGCCCTAATGGTTGTATATTAAAGTTGTAACAGAAGCAAAAAATACTTGGAGAAACAAAACTCCCTAGTGGCTCAAAGGTGCCTTAAGCACAAAGATTACTTTCCAATTTAGACAATCTCAAAATTCCAAAATTTCACATTTACCAATGCAAGATTTTATTTCTCCAATGCAATTGAACTAGTGCCTTTAACCATTGGGTAAATGGAGTCTCTTGATCAAACAAGTATGATGAGTCAATTCCTTGGGGGTGTAAACCCTTTTACTCCCCAAGGAAAACCCTAACCAACAAGGAAAACCTTAAAACCTAGGAGGGTGTAAACCTTTTTACTCCTCCCAGTATCCTTGGCACAATAGATTATTTCATACAAATAAAAATGGATTGGAGGGGGTTGTATGCCCTTATACTCCCCAAGATATCATCACATTAAGCTTGCAACCAAGAAAAGAGAGCAATAACCATGAAATCCTTACCAAGTTGAAGAATTAACAAGATGAAACCCTAATTCCCTAAGCAAATTCCACCATAAGCAAGAAATAATCCTCCAAGAGAGCTAGTGCATCATCCACCCATCCAATAGCAAATAAAAATCACAACAAGTGCACAAAAGAGAAGATATTTCCCAAAGAGGGCGAAAATTTCAGCAAAGTACCTCTCACAATGGGAGAGATATGTTATGAAATTATATTCACGTGATCTTTATTTATACAAAAACCTTAAAACATAGTTTGTCCACTTAGCAAGGGTAAAACATAAGATAAGGGTCAACAACCCTTATCTTACCCCTTGCATCAAATAATAATATTTAATTTTCACTTTAACACAAAAGAAACCCAAAAAACAAGATGACATCACCCCTTTAGGGGATGTTTTGGCACTTGATCAAGTCGTTGGAGAGGAAGATGGAGGTCGTTGGGGCTCCTTAAGACTCCTCATCATGTGTTAGGGTCAATCCATGTCTCCTCCAGTCAAAATATGCCTAGTGTCAATGTGTACCTCCATCACCACCAAACCTTATCCCCTTCATGACGTAAACCCTCAAGGAGAAGTTTTCCCTCTCCTAGGCAAGTTGTTTGGGTGGTAGAGGCTAGGTTAGGCCCATCATGATGTATTCTAGGCCTCCAAAGGCATGTCTCTGTCCTTCGTCATGTGGGCCCTAGGCATCCATCCTGTGGGATTCTTTCCCCATGGAAGCCCAAGCTAAGCTTGTTCTCCCAAAATTGGCCACCAAGCAAGGTTCTGCAAAATAAAAGGGTATGGCCTCCAAAGATATCAAGTCAAATATATAATGACAAATGTAAACCACATATAATAAGCAAGGCACCTAAACATGTGCATCAAAACTACCTCATCAAGTTAAAAAAAAAAACTCAAAACCTTATACAATTGACCAAGTTTAAGTATGGGAGGGGTGTCATAGGAATCTTATTGGGTAGACCAAAGCCCTCAAGTAGGGGATGTTGCCAAGGATGGCCTTTCAAGGTTATATAGTGGGTGATGAGGTGGAAGGGATTTAGATTTCATAGGTCGATGAGTTTCATGACATACAAGGGCTCATATTATCTCATTTATGGGTGCCTTTGTAGAGGGTGTGTGGCACCTTCATTTGCGATGCACTTTTTCCAAGCCCGTATTATTTCCACTCCTTTCATGTTTTAAGGAACAAGTTGAAGGTGATTGTCCTAGCGTGGTGTCCAGATAATGACAGTGTCACTCACAAATATCTCTTGTAAATGAAAAGGATGGCTTGTGATGAGACCCCCTTTCTCTCAGTTGTGTAACTGAGATCCATTACCCTTGCTTGGTGACCAGATGATGGTAATGTCGTACCGCTAAATACCCATGATCATGATAGGTCAGCTCGTAGTGAGACCTCCCATCCTCCAACTAACCCCTTAAGCATTCACATTCATTTTGTAGGTCCCCTTTTCTTATAGAGAAGCATTTCATTGCTTTCTTCGAGATCCTTGGGTGAAGAATCTAGAAGGTATATATCTAGGATTTTATTTGTTTATCCAACAACAATCCCTCTTGGCATTCAGCCCCTTCTTCCCATGAAATGAGGTACATGCCCTTCTTGGGTCACTAAAGTCAAAGGGCCTATAAGAGGACAATGAAGGGAGTGGAATAAGAAGAAGGTGGTACGTATGGTCAAGAATGGTACGATAACCCCTAGACCCCTAGTCACAAGCCTTTCCCAAAGGTTGGCCACTTACTAGGAAATATATGACACTCACCAATGTGAAACAGGGTCAAAATCATAATGTCCAAGCAGGAATTATATAATCAAAAGCAGCTCAAATACGACATGTTTAAATTCCTTAAATATTAAGGTGATTACCTGCCACAATACCTGACTTGTATTGCATGGAGAAAGACCCATCTGCCTTCCAGAAGCTAGCTCATGTGGTGGATGTGTTGACAATGGATCAGAATATGGTGATAGAGTGGGCTTCGGTATGTGCAAGTGGACATTGTTGGTCATGTAGTCTGTCGACACTCCATATCTGCAACATGAGGGCCTCCAGACATGATCTCCTTAGTTATCTCACAAAATGGGGATAATAGGCAGTAAACTCTAAGGCAAGGGTAGTAGCTAGTGTTTCCTCCTTAGTTCATATTCAACTTGATAAGTGGGAAGGTTTGGATAACGTCATAGTGATGCCTATGGATGTATTTGAGGTGATTATTGGGCAGGAGTTCCTAAGGAGGACACATTCGGTCCTCATTCCATGGATGGACAAGATAGTTATGAATGGTGAACGAAAGGCTTGGGTTGTGTGCAAAACTACAATGAAGTCTGGTGGAAAGGTGCAACTTCTTTCTGCATTAAGTATGAAGAGAACAACAAGGTAGAATGGATCGCGGATTTATGCAACAGTTATTGGAAAATTTCAAGAGGATGGAGTGGGGACGCCTGTTCCACCTAAGCTCACTAACTTTTTGGGCAACTTTGTGGAAAAAATGTCGAATGAGTTGTCGAAATTTCTCCCACCACGATGCATTGTTGACCACAATGTAGAGCTAGATTCTGGACTGCAACCACCGACAAGAGCTTCTTACCAATTGTCTAGACCTGAGTTGGAAGATTGGAAGCGACAATTGACATAATTGATTGAAGCAAGTTTTATTTGTTTATCCAGGTCACTGTATGGCACCCCGTTTCTCTTCCAGAAGAAGAAGGACACTTCAAAGCTAAGGATTTATTTGGATTACCATGCAATGAACAAAAAGACTGTGAAGAATTGATACTCGTTTCCATTAGCTGCAGATTGCTTTGACAATTTGGCCAAGGCCAAAGTATTTTCAAATATTGAATTGCAATATGGGTATTATCAGGTGTATATTGCATATGGGGATGAGGTGAAGACAACCATGGTGACGAGGTATGGAAATTATGAGTACCCAGTGATGCATTTTGGGTTTTTCAATGCTCTTGCAACCTTTTGCACATTTATGAATGATGTGTTGGATTTTTTTTTTGGAAAAGTTTGTTGTGGTGCATTTGGATAACATCATGATGTAAAACAAAAGTATAGAGAAGCAAAAGAAGCACTTGGCATAGGTATTTGAGGTGTTGCGACAAAACCAAATGTTCTTGAAGAAGTCTAAGTGTATTTTTGGGTATATTGAGATACCATTCTTGGGGAATTGGATTGGCCAAGGATGAATTTACATGGACCCTGCAAAGGTCAAAGCAATCGAAGATTGGGAAGAGCTGAGGATACTTCAGGGAGTGAGGATAATTTTGTGAGTGCATGAAGAAGGATGTGGAGGAGTACATTTGCATTTGCCTTATATGCAAGTAGGATAAGATATACATTGGAATGAGAGCATATATATTATATCCTTTACTAATTCCAGAGAGACCATGGGTGAGTGTCTCGATAGACTTCATCACACATCTTCCAATGGTGAAAGGATACAATGAGATTTTGGTCGTGGTGGATTGATTCTCCAAGTATGTTGTCTTCGTTGGGAAGAATATGCCTTGCATCACAAAAGAAGTTGTGAAGTTTTTTTTCAAGCACATAGTGAAGTATTGGGATCTTGCTTTGAACATTATGTCGGAGAGGGATGTAAGGTTCACAAGTAAGCTTTGGACAACATTGTTCAATCTTGTGGGGATGAAGTTTTTGAAGAGTTCATCCTACCATCCGTAGACATATGGGTAGACCGAACGAATCAATGCACTTATGGAAGACTACTTACAACACTATGTACAAGGTCGGACTTGTTGGATGCCACCTAGTTCAACTACAACCTACATAAGAGTTTGTCAACATGATACAATCCATTCAAGTTGACGAAGGGACAACAACCCATGACTCCTCATTTTGTGACACGGTATTACTACAGAACGAATCCATCAACCGTGGGTTTCATGAAGATTTGGTAGGATCGATTGGATATAGCTCGCACACACTAGACTAATGCAGTAGATAGAATGAAGCAGTGGGCAGATCACAGTAGGCACGATGCAAATTTCCAAGTAGGAGAGTTGGTATTACTCAAGATGAGAAGAGATCAGTTCCCACCACCGAAAGGGATGGCTCCATCTCTTGTGCGAAGGTATGAGGGACCATTCAAAGTTCTTGAGAAGATTAGAAACGTCACCTACATATTGGAGTTGTCATTCCACATGTGACATATTCATCATGTCTTCCACGTTAGCCAGTTGAAATCATGCCAAAGTGACCCAAATGACCCAAGTCGAGTTGAGCCATCTAGAACACCAACCATGGTTTCATACAAGCCATAGTTGGAGGTAGAGAATATTTTTTCGCATCACATCTTGGGATAGGGTAAAGGTCGAGTGCATGAGTGCTTCATCCATTGGAAGGACAAACCCGATGAACAGGACATTTGAGAAAGATATGAGTCCTTGTGGAAATATGACGAAAGGATTCATGAGTTTGACAGAGGTCGTTGTGGATCACAAGTGCAGCAGAAGTTTCCAAGACGACAACAAGTTTAGTGGGGGAAGATGTAAGGCCTCCTATGACACCCATCTAGTGCACACACTCCTTGGGAATATTTGATGACGAGTGCGGCAAAGAGCACAAGGAGGATGAGATTGGTTTGGAAAGAAATTGTCTTATGGGTGTGGGTAAGAGCACCCCGGGGAGTGATGGTGATGTGCAAACCCAAAGGGGCACACAACCTTCTTCTCTTGCGATGAACAATGGGGAATTCAGTTGCATTTGGGAAAGGATGGGGAAAATTGGGAGCATTCCGAAGGAGTGGACTCATGTTCCCTTGGTATCATAGGAGCATTGGAGAGGTTGGATGACCCCATCGACACACCCATAGAGAGTCGCGGAGATTGTCACAAGGAAGAGCACAAGGCAAGAGGCATATGCTCAAAGATGGGGCACGTTGGTCCAAGAGATGTGACAGTTGATGGGCCCATAAGCGCTTTTTGGTGCACTGGGTCCATGGAGGTGTGTGATGATTTTTTTGGGCATGATGGTTCCCGAAGGGGTGCGACTCACCCAAAAGATGCAACGATTCATGATGGGGACCCTTGGAGTCCATATAAGAGCACAAGACACACAACCAAGAGCATAATCAAGTGAACAAGGTGAGAGACATAAGTTATTCTGAGGTTAGGCGCACATGTGAGGTGCACGACAGGATGAGGCAAGGAGGAGCAACGAAGGAAGTCTTGGTGTGACGAATCTGCAATCCTAGATAGTTTTGTTGTATGGGGAAAAGTCGTGAGACTCTGCCCATATATGTAATTGGGACAATAGTTCCCTTTGTATATTGTATTGTTTCTATTTTGTAATATAATAAACAAAGTCGAGTATTACACATCGTTGATGTCTCCCACACTATATTTGTGTCTCTTGTGTTTCACATGTTTTCTGTTGTATGCCAAAATGATTAACTGTTAAAGAATGTTAACGATTGTCTAAGTATACAATTGATTTGTGCAAAGTAGGAGTGTGACTCGTTTGTAACCTAGAACGAAGTATGGGTAGTCTCTAGGTGAAGAGGTGTAGTTGAGGTGAAGTATCTCTTATAGAAAAAATTTCCACACTCCTTGCATCTTTCTTTGATGGCCTTCCCTTTCCCTTTGTAGACTCAAATTCCCCATTTTTCTCATTTTGGAGTCAAAAATTCAAAATTTTGTACATATATGTGGGTCACATTTAGACAACTCGCATATATGCAATTTTCTCCATTACAAACCACGTACATCGGGTTTTGTGCCCAAAAAGTAAAAACTATGTTGGGTTTCCATGCCAAGTCATGAGATCCATGATCCCTGACCTTCCATATACTGGAAACGCTCCGACTTGACCCTTCAAGTCCATTTGAAGGCTATAAATTGAGTCATATGCAAGCCTCAAGGAATTCATCATTGAGAGCAAAGACACTCTGGAGAAATTTCACCTCATATTGAGTTTGCATCCCTTTGTCCTTGAAAGTTTGAACTTGTTTTATGTTCATCCCCCAAGCTCTTCTTAAATTTAGTAGTTGAGTCTGTAAGAACAACATTAAATGTGACTCGAGAAATGTGAAATAATGAGACACATCATGGCGGAGAGTCAGAGTGAGAGTTGGGAACGAAAATGCAAGTCCGTGAGTCCGAGTGTTTATAATAGATGAAGTGGTTGTGAAATGGTTAAGTGTTGAGGTTTAGCGGATGACTTGTGAGAGATGAAAAGGCACCAAATGAAAGTCCGTGATAGAGAAAATAAACTAAGTGTTGGGTCAGACTAATCTTATAAGAAAATGAAACATAAAACACCTCCACGAGTCTGCGAGTCGACCAACCCACGAATATGGAAAAATATGACTAAGTATGGTAAGTTCAATAAAACCAAGAAAGGGAAAGGATGTATGGGAAAAGAGATGAGAGAAGAGTTGAGCATGGCGGTTGTGGTGAGTCGACCCGCAATGCTATAAATAGAATAAAATCATGGGTCTTGGGGCCGAAAATTTAAATGTAGTTCTAAGAGATTAACTTTGTTCCACATGGAAGGAGCCGTCGTTTTCCGCTTAAACTTTAAACCTGGATATCTTGAGCATATAAACTTGAATTTCCGATCCGAAAAATGCGATGCTAAGATTGAGGGCTATACAATGAACTTATAATATTTCAAAAAATTTAATCTTCCAATACCATTTTTTTTATTATTCCAGGAGCGGGAACATATAGGTGACCAAATTTTGATCAACATATATGTAATTGACATAATGAGTAATGATGTTGAAGTTCTTGATTTCATTCATGCATAGTGTCCACTAAGGGTTATTAAATATTTAGCATGAAACCTAAGCCACATGATTTAAAATTATTGACTACTTCATATAGTCTACAATAGGTAATGTTCATGTCTCATCTAAATTTCATTTGAGGGTAGCTTCACAATAGCAGAAGAGCCCCAATAGCTATAGCCAGAATAACATAATTAGATTGTTGGGCAGTTATAAATGATACAACAAAGCGAGTATTGGTTGATGAGGAAGAAGAGGCAGGGGTCCCTTTGGGAGACAAGTTGTCAGCTTCAAGAGTAGGGTTGGAGAAGGACTTGGGAGACCAAATGTCTTCAGGGAGCAACACTTTCCCCATGGTGTAAACGACTACATGATCTGCAACATGCACACTGCCAGTGATTGATGTGCTCACGTAACCAAACAACACAGTCACAACCCCACTCTTTACAGTGATATTTAGATTGTTATTCCATCTCATCAACAAGGTTTTTTTTACAATTAATTATGATGTCGTTTAAATTTTATGAAAATAAATTGTGTAAATTTAAGAAGCTTCAAAAGTATTATCATCAAAGATAAAAAAAAAAAAAAATAATAATAATGAATAAAATATTCATTAAAAAAATTGAAAATTTCATAAACTTACACACAATTTACCTAAAAAAAAATTTAAGAATCAACCTTTCTTAATTTTCTTTACATTATATTTTTTAATTTAATTGCACTTTCGAAAACTAGAGAGAGGATCCTATATTTTATGACGACCACCATTAACTTGGAGCTGACGTGAGGTCATACTGGAAGGTTAGTTGATATTCCCTATATGTGCATTTCGTGGTGTTTATTCTTCCTTTGGTGTTGGTTTTTTGGGCAACGAGCAAGCCATCCCATGCTTATAAATCACTCAACACTTCATGTAAATTGTTTGTTTTACTTGTTATGGTTGGAAATGAAAACGTTTTCCTTTCCAAGCCAACACCATTATAGAAAGTTAAAAGTGTGAGCGAAAGTGACATTGAGTAAAAGTAAAAGTTCAAGAATGAGCTGTCCATGGACATAGGCAGTGAATTTTTTAGGTGTTCCTTTCGTTAGAGGATTCTTTCATGACAGTGGAGAACCAAATTGATTCCAAGCCCAATTTTATTCTATTTAACTTTTCATCTGAAAGATTATAACGTAGTTATACTTATTAAAATGTGTAATTTTGTAATGTATATATATTTGTAGTGTAAGTTGTAGCGTAGTTATACTTATTAAAATGTATAATTTTGTAATGTATAGATTTACTATTTAGTGTTTTTATAACATTTATGAATAAAATGAGGTTTTTTTTATTGTAACATATTTATGTATTGATGACCCTTCGTTTGTTGTTGTTTGAATAGGTTTAGATGTATAAATGTAGATGTTTTTTTGTTTTTTTTTTATTTTTTTGCTTTAGTTATTATTTGATATTCTCTTACTCTATTTGGGTTCTTCAATTAGACATATTTTTTTTACTTGGATTAAGTTGGACATGTGTGTTTGATTTGGTTCACATAATAAGTTATAAATGTATTTTTAAAATTTCAAATATTTTCAAATTCTTTTGAAGATGTATACAATGGTTGATGAAATCAAATATAAATTTTCACTTTTTATGTTTTGTTTGTGGCCCATCATCTCTAAGTTGTACAAAAACACTCATGATTGTCACCCATGCACCCACAAACTAGAGAACACTTTCACAGTAAAAAAACACATAGATGGCCTTGAAGATTCATGAATGTCTAAGTCAAACATCATGGATGAGTAGTTGAGAAGCATGGTTTTCACTCAATGATCATTTGTCTTTCCATGAATGCCCTTATATGGTTCCCATGTCTATAAATAGTCTTCATTCCATCTTGTTTTAGGTTCCAAGTTTTATTCACAAAAAACATCATTACTCTATTGGATTTGTGACCAAGCTCTCCTAACTTTTTCTTAAACTTGTAAGCTACCTATGTTGATTATCCAAGCTCTCCTAACTTTTTCTTAAACTTGTAAGCTACCTATGTTGATTGTCTGCATCATCCCTCTTATAGTAGGGGTTTCCCCTCATTGGTTGCTTTCCTATTTGGGTTTGGTACCATCCTCTTGTCACATTGGTTCACATTGGTTCACTTGGATATATGGATTCACCCCTAATGTTTATGAGATAATCTTCAATGTTTGGTTAAGAAGGTTATCAAAACATCAAGGAGAGCACTTCACAAATGAGGGCACACATTATCTTACATTGTTTGGTAATATAATTCTATTATTTGCATGGTAGATCTAATTTCTTATACATTATATCACCTTGCATTGATGATTATTGGAGCATTGTGAGAGGCTCAACTCTTGGTTGTACTTCAACAAGTTTTTCAAACATTTTCTTGTCCAAGTAGCATCTTTACTTCCTCTCTCTTTAATTTTGATTTTCTTCCCTTTCATTTCTAGTTAGGCCACATAAAGTAACTATGAGCTAAAACTAATCTCGCTTTTTAGTTCATTGTACCAAAATCCTTAGAGCCCTAATTCAATAAGTAATCTAGTGGCATTGTCCTCTTTTCACAATTTCCTTTGGGCTCTTGATTGTTTTTAACGATCAAGTAATGACTCCACTTCCTTCCTCCTCCCTTGTGATGGTGATTGGGCCAATTGTTTGATAACACAATGCTTCACTCTAATTGGTATGCTAATAATTTGTTCCTTTATTGTCTATTTTAATAAATATTAAAATAACTAGATACATTTAAATGTTAAGATAACTAAGTATGTAGTAGTTCAAAGGGTTAATTCAATAAAGTAGTGGATATGAATTTGACTAACTCCATATAAAGATGTGTGTGATTCAAATACCCATGAATTAAGCACATTAATATACGTAAGTGGGTTTATTAAAAATACCATGGGCAAATGTGAAAAAGCATCCTTTAAGTTTCACCAAAAAATTCTCCTAAAAACAACTAAATATACAATAAGTAACTAAACACCAAATAATAACTATGTATCTACAATATTGTAATATGGAGTGTGATTATAGTTATAGTACTTAGAATTGTATATGAAAATGATAACACCATGCCATAGTCATAATTATATGGTCAAAAATAACAAAAGTTTGGTGTTATTTGGAATAATCATTATATGTTTGTTTCCCATAGTAAATTTCATGGAAAATTGAAGGTGTGTATCTATAAAGGAAGATATATTGCTTATTATGGAATACAATCCTCGCTTTAATCCCTGCTTGTTACCTCTTCACTTTTTAAATGTTTAAACATTCACATAAAAATCAAATAAATTAAATAAATATGATTATACATTGCTTAAGGTTAATATAAGTAGCAAAATAATCATGAAATATGCACTTGAGTGTGTTGTGGTGTAAAAATTGGATATATGCATTCACAAACATTGTGAGATACTTTATTAGTAGAACAATATATATCTAAGTAACTATGATTTAGATTTCATGTTAAAGTTGTTGTGATGGAAAAATAAATAGATTTACAAAAAATAACTTTGTAAGTTATATAGATACACCAATAACTGTCACTCATTGACCTACGAATTAGAAAGCATTTTCATAGTGAAAATTTTATAAATAACCTTGAAGAGTGACCATGAATCTCTCAATCAAAATGTATGGATAAGTAGTTGAGAAACATGGTTTTTACTTGATGACTATTTGGTATTCATTGGATTCCTTATGTGGTTCCTTTGTCTACTAATAGCCTTCGTTTTGTTTTTTTTCAAGTTCCAAGTCTTATTCACAAAAGGTATCATTACTCAATTGAATTTGTGACACAAGTTCTCCTATCTTTTTTTCAAACTCTTAATCTTCCTAAACTAACTATTTGCATCATTCGTCTTATAATAAGGGCTTCCCCTCATTGAGTGATTCTCTATTTGGGCTTGGCTCCATCATCTTGCCACATGGGTTCACTTTCAAATGTAGGGCTTCCCCCCTAAGGTTTCTAGGGTCATTTTCAATCTTTTCGAAGAAGGGATACCAACACATAAACTAAATGGAGAACACCTCCTAAACAAGGGTACACTCTAGCTTCCATTGTTTGGTAATATATTTCTATTATATAAATGGTAGAGTTAGTTTCTTGTACAGTTATTGCTTTCCATTAATAATGATTGGAGCATTGCAAGAGGCAGGTCAACTCTTGGTTGTACTTTGACAAGTTTTTTAACCTTTCTCTTACCCAAATAGCATATTTCCTTCCTCTCTCTTTCACTTTGATTTTTTTTCCCTCTCATTTCAAGTGAGACCACATAAATTAACTCTAAGAGGTAAACCTATTCTTTCTTTTTAGTCTCTATTTCATTTCCTCATTGTACTGAAATCCCCAAATCCCTAATTGCAATACTCTTTAAAAGGGTCTAAGTGAATTATTAAATTAGATTTAATAAGTAATCTAGTGGCCTTGTCTTCTTCTTTTCACATTTTCCCTTAGGTGCTTAGTTGTTCTCAACAAGCAAATGGAAACTCCACTTCCTTTCTCCTCCCTTGTGGTAGTGATTGGGTCAATTGTTTGATAACACAATGCTTCACTCTAATAAATATTAAAATAACTAAATATTATCTACTTTAATAAATATTAAAATAACTAAGTACATAATAAATCAAGGGGTTAGCTCAATCGATTGTAGCCAATGTTGATGGACATTCGTCTAGTTCCATGCAAGCATGTGCATGGTTTGAAGTTTACGCAGACTAATTTATATTGATGGGTTTACAAAGGATACCATCCATGAATGAATGAAAAAATCCCTTAAATTTCCCCACTAAATATATCACATAATAGACACCTAAACATCAAATAATTACACCATGCAAACGATAGTATCTAAGCCATTAATTTTCCACTTAGCTAAACATGATTTCCTTTCCTCTACATTGTTTGAAGCTTTGAAGTAATATGGGAGGGCAATGTAAATTATATGGATATTGCAATATGTTTCATGGCATTCATGTTGTACTTTGATTTTGCAACTCTAGAGCTTTGACCTCCTCCTTATCCTACATGTATTCCTATGTCACTACTCAACTATATTGGGTCTCACAAGGGTTTCCCTTCCAATAAATGATGTGCGCACTAAAAAACATTGCAAGGGATAAATGCATATGCTCACATTTTTGTGACGGTTTGGTGGATGCTTCTACTTACATCTCCAGTGCACAAGTTTGTGTTCTCCCTATCAATATCACTGTCGAATATAAAAGGTGCAATATGATTTATTAACTGTTTTTTCCTTCTTGGCATTATAATCATATGATTAATGTACTATTGAACTATCTAAATTGAAAGTAGTGAAAAGTTTTAGCTTGAAAGGTCGAGTTTAATGGCTACAAATAACATAAATATGTAACCAGTTTGGGCTCTCATATTTATATCCTTTTATTAGAATCAAAGGATGACTATTCCTCTGGAGCTTGGCTTTGCGCTTCCTTTCTAACATGCTCTTGTATTTTTAGTGCATGCTTGCAATGCTTGTATCTTTCTCAAATGATCCTACATCACCTGGATACTTTTTTTCAAAGTCACTCAAACCTTAAGGAATACTTATAGTTCACGTCAACTAAACTTGATATAATTTTGTTTATTTGCATGAATAGAAAAACACAAAAACTAGCCTACCTTGATGAAATTTTTGGCCTCTTGTAGTAGAAACTCCTAATATTGTTGAACATTCATTTGTGCACTTCAAATTCCTAAACCAAACCATGTGACTTCGTAGTCATTAGTTCACCTGCTACATCATGGGTATTACAAACAATTTTTATCTCCAACCATCTTTGCCAAATCATTTGAAAAATCTTGAAGTGTTGCACTTGCTTCCTTAAAGAAAATAGATATTGCAAAATATTGGTGAATTATTGTACATTAACCTACAACAGTAGCATTATAGGTGCATAGAGTGAGCTTAGTTGTGAGATTTTCATACCCTAATTCTATTGAAGCAAAGCTTAACCCTACGACAATATCAAGATGCACTCTTTTATATAGCTTCATAAAAACTCATGAGATATTATGAGATATACATCAAACATATTGAAAACTCATATTTCTATGTTTCAAAGAATATATGTATAGT
>SNQJ01S0005309.1:109414-122228 GCA_010110895.2 Picea sitchensis
CAATAACATTAATAATGTTGCCTACCAAGCAACTTATATTTTTATGAGTTTATCTTCATAAGTATGATTAAGGAACAAACATATGAATTTATTATATTTAAGGATATAACTATTTTCATGATTTTTGAACTTTAAAATTAAAATGAATAAATAAACTTTTTTTTACAAATAAAAATATTAAAATTAAAAAATATGTGAAATGTTTTTCAATTATATTTAATTATTTTATTTATTTTATCAAATTTAATTATTTATTTTATTTTATTGGATCATGGTTAAGGAAACTTAAAAACTTATAATGTAATAAAAAGAATTGATGAAAGTTGGCAGCGTGAGTACACATTTTTCTATTATTGGATTAAGAAGTAGAACATTTTGGATGCACTAGGCTACCACAGGCATTAGCCAATATTATTCCCTCAATGCATTTGATCTCAAAGTTGAACTCTTTCAATGTTTTCAACATAAATTTTTCTCAATAAGATTTTAGTTATGTCAACTTTGATAGCAATCACAAAATCCAGGATGATATCATATAAAAATAATTGAAGAAAATTGTATGACTGAAAAACACATTGTTTTCCTTGGGAAGGAACTGGTAGGCTTATACAAGTTTGTTAATTTCAAAGCATACAACTGGTTCTATTGTTGCATCAAGAGTAATGAGGCTCTCTATGACTGAGTTTGAGGAAGATGTTGTATATATGTACATGACAACATCTAAAATATTAAACCAACATAGATCCATCTTAAACCCAGATCTATCAAGCATCAAGAAGGATCAAATTTTTTTTTAAGGTATAATTTTTTTTTAATCATTTAATATTAAGAAATTAAAACTTGATATAGAATGAAATGATAAAAAAAATTCAGTTAGTTATGATATCGTTTAAATTTTATGGAAGTAAATTATTCTGCGAGTTTAGGAAGCTTCAAGTGCACTTTGCAATCCAGCCATCTCCCTGGGTGGATGAGTATCGATCGATCCAACTCAAGTAGCAAGCTTCCCATTTCTCTTGCCGCTCTAGTGAGCTCCTCATGATCGATGGGGAAAAAGATTTCTCTCGCCTCTTCGAATCAAGAGAGCTTGCCTCTATTTCTTTAAGCTCTTCAATATGATTATAGATGAAGAGGGGGCATTGAATCGAAATTCAAAAGGCCACCTATTATTGAAAATAAAAAAATTAAAATAATAAATAAAATATTTATTAGAAAAATTGAACATTTCATACACAATTTACTAAGTAGCAACATCACATTTCTTAATTTTCTTTATATTATATTATTTTAATTTAATTGCATTTTCGAAAACTAGTGAGAGGATCCTATATTTTATGACGACTACCATTAACTCGGAGCTGACGTGAGGTCATAGTGGAATGTTAGTTGATATTCCCTATATGTGCATTTCGTGATGTTTATTCTTCCTTTGGTGTTGGTTCTTGTGGCCAGCGAGCAAGTCATCCCATGCTTATAAATCACTCAACACTTCATGTAAATGGTTTGTTTTACTTGTTATGGTTGGAAATGAAAACATTTTATTTTCCAATCCAACACCATTATAAAAAGTTAAAAGCTTGAGAGAAAGTGACATTGAGTAAAAGTTTAAGAATGAGTTGTCCATGGACATAGGGGAGTGAATTTTTTTTAGGTGTTCCTTTTGGTAGAGGGTTCTTTCATGGCAGTGTTCCTTCCTTCCTCTTCTCTTGTGATGGTGATTGGGCCATCATGGCAATGTTCCTTCCTTCCTCCTCTCTTGTGATGGTGATTGGGCCATCATGGCAGTGTTCCTTCCTCCTCTCTTGTGATGGTGATTGGGCCAATTGTTTGATAACACAATGCTTCACCCTAATTCGTATGTTAATAATTTGTTTCTTTATTATTTATTTTAATAAATATTAAAATAACTAGATACATATAAATGTTAAGATAACTAAGTATGTAGTAGTTCAAGGAGTTAATTCAATAAAGTAATTGATATGTATTTGACTAATTTCATATAAAGATGTGTGTGATTTGAATACCTATGAATTAGGTGCATTAATATACATAAGTGGGTTTATTAAAAATACCATTGACAAATGTGAAAAAACATCCCTTAAGTTTCACCACAATATTCTCCTAAAAACAACTAAATATACAATAAGTAACTAAACACCGAATCATAACTATTTCTCTACAATGTTATAATATGGAGTGTGATTATATTATAGTTATACTACTTAGAATTGTATATGAAAATGATAACACCATGCCATAGTCATAATTATAATGCTGATGCTATCTTAAAATAATAAAAGTTTGATGCTATTGTTATTTGCAATAATCATTATATGTTTTTTTCCCATAGTAAATTTCATGGAAAATTGAAGGTGGGTATATAACTAGATACATATAAATGTTATGATAACTAAGTATGTAGTAGTTCAAGGGGTTAATTCAATGAAGTAGTTGATCTATATTTGACTAATTCGATATAAAGATGTGTGTGATTTGAATATCCATGAATTAGGTGCATTAATATATGTAAGTGGATTTATTAAAAATACCATCAACAAATGTAAAAAAAACATCCCTTAAGTTTCACCACAATATTCTCCTAAAAACAACTAAATATACAATAAGTAACTAAACACTGAATAATAACTATTTCTCTACAATGTTATAATATGGAGTGTGATTATATTATAATTATACTACTTAGAATTGTATATGAAAATGATAACACCATGCCATAGTCATAATTATAACGTTGGTGCTATCTTAAAATAACAAAATTTTGGTGCTATTTGCAATCATCATTATATGTTTTTTTCCCATAATAAATTTCATGGAAAATTGAAGGTGGGTATCTGTAAAGGAAGATATATTGCTTATTATGGAATATAATCATCGCTTTAATCCCTTCTTGTTACCTCTTCACTTTTATAAATATTTAAACATTCACATAAAAATCAAATAAATTAAATAAATATGATTATACATTGCTTTAGGTTAATATAAGTAACAAAATAATCATGAAATATGCACTTGCGTGTGTTGTAGTGTAAAAATTGGACATATGCATTCACAAACAAGAACAATCTATATCTAAGTAACTATGATTTAGATTTCATGTTAAAGTTGTTTTCATGGAAAAATAATTAGATTTACAAAAAATAACTTTTAAGGTGTATAGATACACCTGTAACTGTTATTCATGGACCTACAAATTAGAAAGCATTTTCACAATGAAAATTTTATAAATAACCTTGAAGAGTGGGCATGAATCTCTCAATCAAAATTTATTGATAAGTAGTTGAGAAAAATGGTTTTCACTTGATGTAGATGCCTTATGTGGTTCCCTTCTCTACTAATAACCTTTGTTTTGTTTTAAGTTCCAAGTCTTATTGACAAAAAGTATCATTACTCAATTGAATTTGTGACCCAAGATCTCCTACCTCTTTTTCAAACTCTTAATCTTCCTAAACTAACTATTTGCATCATTCCTCTTATAATAAGGGCTTCCCCTCATTGATTGATTCTCTATTTGGGCTTGGCTCCATCATCTTGCCACATTGGTTCACTTTCAAATGTAGGGTTTCCCCCTTAAGGTTTCTAGGGTCATTTTAGATCTTTCTGAAGAAGGGATACCAACACATCAACTAAATGGAGAACACCTCTTAAACAGGGGTGCACTCTATCTTCCATTGTTTGGTAATATATTTCTGTTATTTAAATGGTAGAGTTAATTTCTTGTACATTTATTGCTTTCCATTAACAATGATTGGAGCATTGCGAGAGGTAGGTCAACTCTTGGTTGTACTTTAATAAGTTTTTTAACCTTTCTCTTAGCCGAATAGCATATTTCCTTCCTCTCTCTTTCACTTTGATTTTTTTCCCTTTCATTTCAAGTGAGACCACATAAATTAACTCTAAGAGGTAAACCTATTCTTTCTTTTTAGTCTCTATTTCATTTCCTCATTGTACTAAAATCCCCAAATCCCTAATTGCAATACTCTTTAAAAGGCTCTAAGTGAATTATTAAATTAGATTTAATAAGTAATCTAGTGGCCTTGTCTTCTTATTTTCACATTTTCCCTTGGGTGCTTAGTTGTTCTCAACAAACAAGTGGAAACTCCACTTCCTTTCTCCTCCCTTATGGTAGTGATTGGGTCAATTTTTTGATAACATAATGCTTCACTGTAATAAATATTAAGATAGCTAAGTATTATCCACTTTAATAAATATTAAAATAACTAAGTACATAATAGATCAAGGGGTTAGCTCAATCGATTGTAGCCAATGTTGATGGACATTCGTCTAGTTCCATGCAAGCATGTGCATGGTTTGAAGGTTAGGCAGACTAATTTATGTTGATGGGTTTACAAAGGATACCATCCATAAATGAATGAAAAAATCCCTTAAATTACCCCCCTAAATATTTCTTACAAATATATTACATAATAGACACCTAAACATTAAATAATTACACCATGCAAACGATAATATCTAAGTTATTAATTTTGCACTTAGCTAATCATGATTTCCTTTCCTCTACATTGTTTGAAGCTTTGAAGTAATATGGGAGGGTAATGTAAGATATATGGATATTACAATATGTTTCATGGAATTCATGTTGTACTTTGATTTTGCAACTCTAGAGCTTCGAACTCCTCCTTGTCCTTCATGTAGTCCTATGTCACTACACAATTATATTGGGTCTCACAAGGGTTTCTCTTCCAATAAATGATGTGTGTTGCTAAAAAACATTGCAAGGGATAAATGCATATGCTCACATTTTTGTGTTGGTGTTGTGGATGCTTCTACTTACATCTCCAGTGAACAAGTCTGCGGTCTCCCTATAAATATCACTGTCCAATATAAAAGATACAATATGATTTATTAATTGATTTTTCCTTCTTGCCATTATAATCATATGATTAATGTACTATTGAACTATCTAAATTGAATGTAGTGAAAAGTTTTCGCTTGAAAGGTCGAGTTTAATGGCTACAAATAACATATATACTTAACCAGTTTGGGTTCTCATATTTATGTCCTTTCATCAAAATCAAAGGATGACTATTCCTCTAGAACTTGGCTTTGTGCTTCCTTTCTAACATGCTCTTGTATTTTTAGTGCATGCTCAGAATGCTTGTATCTTTCTCAAATGGTCCCGCATCACCTGGATACTTTTTTTCAAAGTCACTCAAACCTTAAGGAATACTTATAGTTCATATCAACTAAACTTGATATAATTTTGTCTATTTGCATGAATAGAAAAACACAAAAACTAGCCTACCTTAATGAAATTTTTGGCTTCTTGTAGTAGAAAATCCTAATATTGTTGAACATTAATTTGTGCACTTCAAATTCCTAAACCAAACCATGTGACTTTGAAGTCGTAAGGTCACCATCTACATCATGGGTATTACAAACAATTTTTATCTCCAACCACCTTTGCCAAGTCATTTGAAAATTCTTCAAGTGTTGCACTTGCTTCCATAAAGAAAATACATACTGCAAAATATTGGTGAATTATTGTACATTAACCTACAAAGGTAGGATTATAGGTGTATAGAGTGAGCTTACTTGTGAGATTTTCATACCCTAATTCTATTGAAGCAAAGCTTAACCATACGACAATATCAAGATGCACTCTTTTATATAGCTTCATAAATTGGGTTTTTAGTGTACAAGGAGGTCGATTATTTGAAACCTTACTAAATGAAAGGTATTTGAGTTACAGGTGGCGAGGTTGCAAGAAGGGAAGAATGAGTTACATGGACTAGTAGGACTCTTCCAAATTGGATCTCTAGACATGATGTGTATTATAAGTTATGGCATCTCCAATTTGTTGAGTTTGTAGAAATGCATATCAATTTTAAACACTACTCACATAAAACCTCTTATTGATATCATTACAAACTGTAAGAAATGTTGAATGCAACTTCAAAGGAATGCTTTATATTAAACAAAAATTACTTTACAACATGATTAATGTTCGATCAATGTTAAAATCTAATTGGAAAAATGAAAACACTATTAAAAAAACATCAATAAAAACTAAAAAAAAATAATCAAAGTGTTTATATACAATATCATGAGAACTTCAACACAATATCTATCTAAATGTAGAGAGTGCATTCTCATATCCACTCATACACATTTCAATTACATGACCGATTATCATAAACACATTGAGGATGGAGGAAACATCCACCTAGTTATCACCATAGATATGTGTGGGATGAATATTATTAAATACTCATTAATAGTTATAATTAAGGTGAGTAGTGCATAATTTGAGTGCAACTGTGGCATTGCTGAGACTCTCAAAATATTAAGGAGGGAGACCAGTAATCGATGTTAGCAAGTATGATATTACCAACATCCTTAATTGCAAATTTCATAAAATGATTTTATTTAATAAAAAATATTTGTGAGAAGCCATTCAACTATGTGGGAGTANGAGACTCTCAAAATATTAAGGAGGGAGACCAGTAATCGATGTTAGCAAGTATGATATTACCAACATCCTTAATTGCAAATTTCATAAAATGATTTTATTTAATAAAAAATATTTGTGAGAAGCCATTCAACTATGTGGGAGTACAAAATGGAAAGGTAAAACAACCAAAAGGTATAGTGTATCAAAGGACTTAGAGTATCGATAAAGTATCCCTATTATAAAGATATCTGTGATAGTTTTGCAACCGCACGAACTATTAATCTAAATTCGTAATATTATAGATCCGAAAATAAAATGACCGCAAATTATATTTTCGTAACCCTCATCTGATCTGTTAGTAAATATATTTTATTCTTCTATTATCTGCTATTAAAATTGTTCGTTTAAACATTAAAAAAAAAAATATTTTAACAAACTTTTGTTTAGTTGGTAGAATTCGTTGCTTTAGTGGTTTAAATCTATATATACATAAATTTAAATTTAGAGTTGTCTTCATCCAAAACTTTAATCCAGTTCTCTTCCATCCAAAACTCTAATCAAAATTAAACAACACCTATAAGAACATTGTTCGGCCTTGAGTGAACTTTACATCATAATATAATTCTACTCATACCTTAAATTTATAATAACATGATATAATTCTTAAATTTATGTCTTAAATTAGACAAAACCTATAAGAACATTATTCGGACTTGTGTGAACTTTACATCATAATATAATTATATTCATACCTTAAATTTATGTCTTATTATAATGGATACTTTTATATTTTTATTTATTTATCTCGTGATATTTTTATTATTAACTTTCTTATAAACGGTTGTATTTTTTTTATCATCATCATGAGGTATTTTTTTGTTTGTTTGTTTGTTAGTTAGTTTGTTCGTGACATGTGAGACTAATCTGTGGCTAAGAAACTGTGACTCAGGGGCATATAAGTCATCAAAATCACTTGGGGATCGCACCCGGCCTGAGCCACACCAACCTTTAACATGGTTGGATTTTTTGTCCCCACGGATTTTGAACCAGTGACTTTAACATCACAGAGCGCCTTAATAGCACACTCTGTCACCAACTGTCCTACACCTCGGGAACTTATCATGAGGTATCTTACTTACTACTCAATTAACCCATAAAATGATGAATGAAACATTTATATGTAACTTCTTATTTTTCACTTATTTAAAACAAAATTGAATTTCACATATTTATCAATTAATCAATAAATATATAAAATGAATGAATGGGTGAAATATACTTTATTCTTCAACAAATGTATAAAATGAATAGTTGAAATATACATTATATGTGAGATTCTTTTTTTTGTTTATCTATAGGTAAGAACAAATTCAAGTTAAAAGATTTTTGTTGAGTTGAGAGGTGTTCTAAAGTTTAGTATGGAAAAGATGTTCATATAACATAACGCATTAAAATAATAAAAAAATAATAAAAAAAATTGTAGACTCCATATATAAAGAGAGAATGAAGAACAATCACTCTGTATACATATGTGTGTGTGGAGTTGGTAATAATTACTTTATTCTAAACACTTGTGGATCAAAACTGTGTGTGGAGTTTTGAGATGTCCAACCCATCATCTGAGACATAAAAAGTTGATGATGGATGGAGTGTCCACTCGAAGGATGTTTCAAAACTCCATACACATATTTGATCTAGAAGTCGCTCTAGCATTATAACTAAATGTGAAAACCTACATACTCGTATAATTACTTTAGTTTTGTATATAATTACTTTTTAATATATTTAAAAAATAAAATATTTTAATATATATTAATATATATTAGTATATTAAAAAAAATATATTAATATATATTAGTATATTAAAAAATATATATTGATTTGAATTTGTTTTTTATTTTCTCTAGCTTCAATTAATAAATCAGGAAAACACTGTAGTGGTTATGAGGTCATAATATATTATAAAATATATCAATATTTTTTAATATAAAGATTTGATCTCTCTAGACAATTGATAGATGGGGGATTAAGATGGATATATGCTAGTTTAAAACATTGAAAATTTGGTTTTCTTGAAAGATAATTTTAATATTTTTTAATTATTTGTGAGTAAAGACTTGACTTATATTAGAGGTATTTGATAATTAATTGATATATTATTATGTAAAAATGATGATGATGATGATGATGATGATGATGATGATGATGATGAACGTCCACTGAGACCGGATTGGTCTATCGGACCTTAAGATGGTAAGGGATTACTTGCAATTCTTTAGAATTTTATTTTTGTGCTCGAAAAGCATTAAGAGAAGCTTTCCAATATCACCATAGTTTTGTTGAGTTAAAAGGTTAGGAAGGTTGGTAGTGTGACAAATATTTTTAAATTGAGATCTAATCTGGGTATAGGGTGGACAATCAAAGAGAAAGTAATTTTCATCTTCAACCTTCTTAGTGTTACAAAGGTGACACACTCTTTCATCCCACAACGTTTTAGGAATTAACCAACGCCCAGTTTCACTATTGCTCTTATCTTAGCAATGCTTATTTTTTTCCTTACAATTGTCAAAACAAAGAGACAATTTTGATCTTCTAGATTATGGTTGATTACATTCTTATAATACCTTAATTTTCTTTTTTCTTCTAACTCTTTGTCACACCACATTTTCTCCTTAAATTTTGATTTGATGATATTTTTAATAGTATCCTTATTCTGCAAAATGGTGTCTTCCACGATTCCCAATAGCTTAGCCAAGACTAGGCATCTTTATGCCATCCTCGCTTGAGTCGATGGTGGTTACAATTGGGTTTTGAAACAATTTTAGGAGGTCTCTTGTCTTCCATGTTGTTTAACTTGTTCTTATACATTAGGTATCTAGTCATAGTTGTGCTCTCAATGGGGGAAAGGCTTGTCTCTTCTCTTCCATGTTGTTTAATTTGTTCTTATACATTAGGTATCTAGTCATAGACGTTCTCTCAATGGGGGAAAGGCTTGTCTCTTCTCTTCCATGTTGTTTAACTTGTTCTTATACATTAGGTATCTAGTCATAGTCGTGCTATCAATGGGGAAAGGCTTTCCTATAAGAGAATGATGGGTATTGATTTTTAAGGTCATGACCAAGACAAACACCAAATTAGTGTATGAGACCCCCTTGTTTGTGGGACAAGGGACCCCCCCGCCCAATAACTCTAGATTTGAACTTGTGACCTCTTAAAAGGAAACACATGATCTTAACCATTAGGCCCACTCAGATTATATATAAAAGAAAAGTGATTGTATATATATAACATTCACAATAAAAAAATATATTTATCCAAACAAAAATCAAATAAATTAAATATGATTATTGCATCAAGAGTAATGAGATGCTTTACAGTATAAGGAGATGATGATGTGTTAGTGTGATTAATAAAAATAAAGTTGAAACTTAATTAAAAAATAATAATAATAATAAAAATAATAAATAAAATGAAATGACAAAAAAAAATTACATATTAAGAAATTAGATAATTTTTTATGCTTGATCCAGATTTAACATGAATCTATAATATAAACTTAAACGTGTTTTGGTGTAAACATTCAACATATGCATTCATTAACATCGTGATATTCTTTATTTAGACATCAATCGATATTTAAGTAACTATGGTTTAGATCTTATGACTAATAGATATCTAATTGTGGTTTAAATTTTATGCCAAATTTGATATCACCATTGGGAAAATAAAAGAATGAGTTTGATATTTAGGTAACAAAAGTTATATTAATTATTTTAATATTAATGAGGTTATTTGTTATTTATTTATTATTATTGTTTTGTATAATATAGTTATATTAATTATTTTAATATAATAAATATAATTATTATAATATTAATTTTGATTTTGTATAAATAAATTTATGTTATGTAACGGTTCCGTCGTTATAACGATAAAAGAGACATACAATAGGTATTTTTTTTTCTTTTAATGTTGTGTTAGGAAAAATACTTCACAATTTAATAACGACATCAATGACAAAGGTGTAATATAAATGAAACAACATTAATGCATTAACAACAATCACGAAGCAAGCCGACACATCATCGTTGTGCATGACGAACACAGAACGACACAGTAAAAAAATAAAAAGTGGCCCTTAATCAAATCGTTTATACAATTAATCCTGACGCATATACATCACGACTCAATCACTCAACTATGCTCATAGGGACAATCACCAGATAACATAACGAATCATAAGGATTGCCAAACATCCATTCCATCACTCCATCATTCCTAATGTCATTGCGCAAGGGTAATCACCATCGTATCAATCATACATCAACATAATTTTACCAGCGCAAGAGAAAGCTAGTTACTTATTCAGCAAGTATCAACATCCTTCCATGACGCAATCAACCAATTACTTAATCAGGAACACACCAACCATAAAATGGTGCAAGAGCAACAACATTAACATAAGTATACGTCAACATTACAATCAAGGAGCAAGGAATTTAACCACATTATAATTCAAGGCACAAAAGAAACATTGGATCTATTCCAAGGCTTAAGGTAAACAATTCGAACCCAATCATACTATCTCCTAGATAACATTATTAAATGGGCGCAACAATGCTATTACAACATGCATCACATTATTCAAGGCGCACGAGTAATTAACAATAATTTCAAGGGAATGATAGAAACAAAATACTTATTCAATCCTATATCAACATAGTTTTAAAGGCACAACCCAAAGAAAAATCATCACAAAAGTCGTTACGCAATATAATTTTTCGATCCACAAGCAAGCGTTCTATGAGTTGAATGGGTAAGGTTTGACAGATACTCCTTACAATGTGTCTAGACCACTCACATAACAAGTTAAGATCAAAAGAAAATCAATAAAAAAACTACGACAAGACCATCTAACCAATTTACCACCTCCTCAAGTACTCCACAAAATTAGTAATCACCATTTAACAAGTCCCCCTCCCTTAAAATCCACAAAATTAATAATCACCATTTAACAAGTCCCCCTCCCTTAAAATCAAGAAACAACAATACTTACCAACTATCCATGGGTTCCTTCCTTAATGCAATTAGCATTTATTAACCTCTATCCATGCAAGCCCTACAAGAATTACTTGATACCCTTATTAAGTCCATAGTCAATCGACTTGCGAGAAAAGTGGGATATCACAATTCCCTACTAACCTTGACACTAACACCAATACTTGTTCACGACCAGCTATGTTATGGATTCGTGGATCAGAGTAAAGAGCAGAATCTCCAAGGTGGGGAGGTTTAACAACACTACACCTAAGTTCTAAAGATTCTCGAAAAGTAGAGATTTTGGGCATCAGTTCGAGATCAATTCAAGTCTTCCAACGAGGACATAGGGTCAAACAAACGCGTGAAATGGCATCGCCAAAAACATTTACCTCACTCATTTCACAACTTTACTCAGTTCTATTGACAAATAAGAACTTTAACATTCTCAACCACCCTTCCAAGAATAAGAGTTAATAATCCGTCGAGGTCGCTGACAGGGCACATCATCCTCTCGCTAAACACCTGGGGTTCTTAATGGGTTCTGGGACCACCAATTGTGTTGACCAGATAGGTAAATAAGGTGGAGGAACTGCGCACAGTTCAGCTGCTGCGTTTAATGACGAAAGGGAGTAATTGAGTGTTGCACGCGTTCTAAGCAGGAAGTTCGAGTAGGGTAAAAAAAATGTAAGGGATACAAGGTAACTACGCATAGAGTAAAGGCAAGGATTTCGTGGAGGTTATAACGCCAGAACACATGGTTCTCTACCCCCAAATCCCAGGATACAGGCGATGAAATAATGGAGATGAAGCAACGTACGTTAAGCCAGAAGAATGAGCGCGGAGCCCTTTTCTCCTCGGAAAACGCAGGGAATTTACCCACTCGTGGGGCATAGAGGAGACACGGGGATTACTCACCCATAATATTGAGGGATAGGGGATCGTGGGGATTTTTTGCCGAGGAAAAAAAAGGGGATCGCTAAGTAGAGCTCGCGAACTACACTCTAAGCAGCGTTAGCACCAACAGTAGGAGCGAGAGACTAAAAACTTCTATATATCAGTTCTCATCTGCGCAGCTAGCTCACCTGGAGATTCTAGCTCGGTTGGGAATCGTAGCCAAACAATAGTTTATCTCAAGCGGGAGCATCACTGCTTGGAACAAGGGAAATGCCAGACTCAACTTCTAGAAACACGATAGGCGCATCACTGATAGCAATGGGAATCAATGAGGGGTTATAAAAATTTAACCTAAACAAATGTGAGGTCAACCAGCGTGAGAAATGAGCCCAGGAATGCGCTGCGAGTTCAAAAGGATCAAGGCGATGTTGGAATTACAAAAAAAAA
>SNQJ01S0005309.1:143660-176747 GCA_010110895.2 Picea sitchensis
ACGCCTCGTAGAATCGCGAGTCAGTGATTCCCCGAATCGATCGAAACCGTTGGTCATAGCGGGGACACGTGGCGCAAGATCCTGAGGAGTCGGAGCCCGGGGTTTTGCGAGGACTGTGACCTTGTGCATCAGGAGGTGCGAACTCCCGAATCACGATTTACCGATTTAGTAGGAGCCGTCGATTGTCGGAGGGATAGGTGGCACAAATCCAGAGTATCAGAGTTTCGGCATTCGGGGTTTCCAACAGCAAGAACACTTATATCGTGGATCCGCGACCCGCGAAATCCCAAGGTTGACGTGGCAGCGTGGGGCCCGGGAGTGAGTGGAGTTCAGGTGGCTTCGCGTCGGGAAATCGACACCTGGGCACTCGGGGTTTTGGTAATCCAAAGCATTGACATCGCAAGTGGCGATATCCCGAGGTTGACAGTTGACTATCGGTACTCGGGGTTCGGCGGTTCAAGTGATACGGGAGCAGTGTGTAAGGTTCGCGAATCCGCGAAACCCGATCTTCCGAAGTCCGAAGGGAGGATCACCGAGAAGTATACTGTGGGTAAGAGGTTCTCGGGTGGAGTGGAAGAGTACGTTGTAACTCTTCGGGCCTGAGTATAAGAGAAGGTCCTGGTGAGAGCGACCGTGTCGTCGAGAGGACCGGTAGCTACCAGTTGGTTACCATGTGATTTAGTCCTTACATGAAGAGTTTTAAGGCTCATGAGTTGTAAGTGGGTGGGTTAGCATGAAGAGTTATAAGACTCATGAGTGGTAAGTGAGTTGGTTAACATGTGATTTAGTCTTTATCTAGTTATTTATTCAATTTTGTGAGTTTCTTTGGGATACATGGGTCTTCCTTAAATCTATTTATAAGGAAAAAAAAAAAAAAGAGCATGAAAACTTCAAGTAAGAATTCCACTCCAATAACATTAATAATGTTACCTATCAAGCAAATTCTATTCTTATGAGTTTATCTCCTTAAGTATGATTAAGGAACAAACATTCATGATTTTTGAATCTTAAAATTAAAATGAATAAATAAACTTTTTGTTCATAGATAAAAAAAATTAAGATTAAAAAAATATGTGAAATATTTTCAATCAGATTTAATTATTTAATTTATTTATCAAATTTAATTATTTATTTTATTTTATTGCGCCATGGGTAATGAAACTTAGAAGCTTCCCTATCAATCTAGGAAATAATATAATGTAATAGAAGAATTGATGAAAGTTAGCAGCTTGAGCACACATTTTTTTACTATCAGATTAAGAAATAGAACATTTGAGAAGTGATGTGCCTAGATCTATAATTTTCACCAACATTTTGGATGCGTTGGGTTACCATAGGCATTAGCCAATATTATTCCCCCAATGCATTTGATCTCAAAGTTGAACTCTTTCATGTCTTTAACATAAATCTTTCTCAATAAGATTTTAGTTATGTCAACCTTGCTAGCAGTCACAGAATCCATGATGAGATAAAAATAATTGAAGAAAATTGTATGACTGAAAAACACATTACCTTCCCTCGGAATGAATGGGTAGGGCTCATACAAGTTTGTTAATCTCAAAGCATACAACTGGTTCTATTGTTGCATCAAGAGTAGTGGGGTTCTCTATCGCTGAGATTGGGGGAGATGTTGTACATATGTACATGACAACGTCTAAAATATTAAACCAACATAGATATATCTTAAACCTAGATCTATCAAGCACCGAGAAGGATCAAATTTCTGAAGGTGTAATTTATTTTTAATCATTTAATATTAAGGAATTAAAACTTGAGATGAAATGAAAAGATAAAACAATTTCACCTTAATAAATTTGATCCCTTTGGGTGCTTGTAGATCCAAATTTAAGATAAATCTACGTTATGAATAGTTAAAAAAAAAAGTAACTCGGACTAACCACATCTGCAATCAGGTTTAAATCTACTAAGAAGGTTGAGATTTGTCCTTTTCCATATCCTACAATGATTGTGTCGAGAGTTTCTATAGTTCTACACATAACATTAATCTGAAAGTGAAATATCGATTGGTTTCAATGAACTATGTTTAATATTTATGATGACTCGATTCCTTCCATCCATTCATGAAAGGGTTCTGTCGAATTTCTCTCAATCATGCTTGGCCAAGCGGTTCCTCTCTGCTTGAAAGTCGGAGCCTAACCACAACAACACATTTGAACAATAGCTTGACTAGGGTGGCGACTGGTGGAAGGAGTAAGGGTGACGTGCAGTAAATGCATGTCGCCTCCATCCCTAGTACATTAATTCCTTAGTACATGTCAGCAAGATTCCATTAACTCAATGAATTAAACCATGTATAGAAACTATCGACCATTAAAACCAATAGCGCGCCCCATATCCACTTATGCCATAACATAATTATAATGCATATCAACTATATAACTCAATAAATCGCATAGCTATTAACTTAGTAGTTAGGATAACAACAATCCATTAAATTTTGATGCATGTAGGGTAGTATATTTGCATGGTTAGATTCATTCATTTTGCATTTGTTATATTGCTTTTGCTTTTTTCCAACTACTCCTTATGTCTTGTTACTAACATGTCTGATGTGCAGGTGGCCCAAAAATAGATACCAATGGTATCAATGAGTAACGTAGGTTGTTGTAACATAAGTTTAGAGCTTAGAACATAACATGCCTTATTCATGATTTACTTGTCGCACATAGAACCAACACATAATAAGCCCAATCCATCGCCAATAAAAACAAGATCTAATCAACCAGGTAAGAAGTGTCAAACAATAGCATGACATCAAATAAGAACCGAATATGATCTCCAATCTACAAGGGGGTCCCACCTACTAGTATTATTTAGCTTTATAATAATAGGCTTTAGCGACTCTTTGCGGGGAAAATTTCATTGCGATTTTAATTGTCAACAAACTGGCGACTCCATAGGGAAAATTGTTTTCAACAGATTTAGAACTCAGAACTCATGGTTTTGCAGACTAAGAATAGCAGTCAAGAAGATATAGCCATGAAGATTATGCAACAGGGAGAAGTGAACAGATTTAATGTAAAAATGATCGGGAATTTAGGAATAACTCATGAAAAGTGTTAAGTATGAGGGGTTTTACCACTATACGCATAATCATTCAACCAAAATCTGCTCTTAACTTCAAGGAGAAAATTTTTAGACTTTCTCTTAAAAATCTCAATGGATGAAGAAATGGCAAGAATAAGCAGGAGATAACCAATTCCTTATAAGACAACAGTGGAAATATATAACAATTTCAAGGGTTCCTTCATAAGAGACATCATGACAGATGTGTAAGCTCGGTTTTTATTGACTAATAATGCTTTGCAGGGGTGTCATTGTGGCAGAATTGATCCAACATCTTATTTTGACCAAATTAACTAAAAAATGATATAAAACAAAATCATGACATAAGTAAAATTGCAAAAATTAAAACATCAGCAATAAAAGCCAGAAATGAAAAAGCAGCAAGGAAAGTGTTAACACAACAAGCAGAAGTCAAACTACTGTAAAGTGGGAAAAAGAAGCACAAAATGAAAGAAGAGCTAGGCTACTAGTATACAGAAAATCCAAACAGCATTAGAACTTTTCACGTGGGTCGATCGTAATGTTTCAAACGAGAACCGTTAGTGTTGTAGGAAAATGATTGCTCATGTAGATATTTTAGAATGTAAGAGTTAGTATCCAGGACAAAATCAATTTTGAAAGGATCCAGAAATAACACTTGGAACTGCAAGGTAATTATCAACCCTTTAATGTATATGATTAGATCATCAAGGTATATATGTATGTTGATCAATTCATCAAGATTTTTGTGTATAGTTTTTTTAAAAGCGATACTTGCGTCAAGTAAGCCAGAAAGATGGAATTTGTAAGACATGGTACCCCAACTAGTGATAAGAGTGGTTTTGTAAGCATTTGCCCTCTTTACTTTGATTTTCCTGGAACCCAAAAAACTATCAAGTAAGGGCCTCAACTGTAATTCTACAACCTGATGTAGAATTATTCCCATGTTGAGAGGAGGAAAAAGAGTTCTCATAACAGCTTGATTGGAAGTGCGGAAATTAATGCAGGTTCTAATATGATTAGTGGTCTTCAAAGCAGGTATCCAACTAGAAACCAATTCAGGGTGAACTGAAAAAATAATCCCAACCCTTAAGAAATTTTCCAACTCCCTTTGAAAAGTTGCTTTAAATGCAGAGTTAATAGATCTTTATTCTTGCATAACTAGTTTCATGCTTTCCTTGATGGGAATAGTGTTCTGTAAAAGACCAGGATCAAAACCCTGGAGATCCTTATACGACCAAGAAGAAACCTCTTGAAATCCACCAAGTAGCTTGGCAATCTTCATTTCTTCTTTATCATAACATTTGGTACTTATGTTAACATTCCTTGAAGATTTGATTTCCCCAATGTTCAAGGGGATGGTTTCACCCACCCTACTTCATAAGTCCTCTTCATTTTGTTTTTTTTGTATTACCTACATCACTCAATGAAAACGAACTCTCAAGAGGAGTCAAGCCCTCGGGAATCTTATTGTTTTCTATACATATAATTTCCTCGGGCTTGAGAGGTTCATCTTGAATGAAATCATAAATGATCTCATCATTAGGGAGGGCCTACCAAGATTCTACATTTTTCAGGGATATATGGACAATATAGATATTAAAAATAACAATCAGGCCTGTGAGGCAAAAGTTGTTGATTAGGAGAAGCTGCAAAGGAAGCTAACCGATCAACCATTGAATTCAACTCCCTCTTAACATGAGTGATGTTGAAAGATAAAAGGTTCGAGATAAGCACCCAAACAGTTTGGGTGTATCGTTCTATCATTTTTTTTCTAGGAGAGCATATCTTATGTATTAGGTTCACAACAAGCTCAGAATCTCCAAAAACTGAAAGGTGATTACAACCAAGATTACGGGCATTTTCAATGCCTAATAATAAAGCTTCGAATTCAGTGACATTTTTTGTACAAGCAAACTCTAACCTATAAGACAAAATATGAATTTTTCCTGCAGGGGAAACCAAGATAATACCAGCCCCATTACCTTCATTAGAGCATGAACCACCAAAGTGCATGTGCCACATATCATCATCTATATCGATTTGTTCCAAAGGAATATTATCCTCCTCAACAAAGATGGAATACACTCCTAGGTCCTCTTCGATATAGTTTACACTAGATTGTGGAACATTCTCTATGTAGGGTGAAATCCTTCCCTCTCTAAGGACTATAATTTTATTTCCATTCCGAGGCACGAATAAATGTGTCATGTTGAGCGAGAGGTACCCACCTATTAAGGCTTGCCAATCTCTTCCTAAGATACTCGAGTAATTTCTTACAGGCATATCCATTACCTAAGTGCCGAGGGTTGTCCTTATTTCAGGATGAGAACATAAAACCAAGGTCACATCCTTAATCTCGCCTATGGTTGTTTGTTGTAGAATATTATAGGAGAGAATGCTTCTGGAATTTTCATTTGTACAAGACAAGCCTAGCTCTTCCATAATAATCTTCGACATCACACTTAGGCTCGAACCACCATCAATGAGGCAACAATGGATGATCTTATCCATAATCTTTACAGAAATATAAAAAGGGGGATTTTTTACAAGATATCTAAAGTTATGTACACCTACTTTATTTACAAAAGAGTCCTCTTCATTTACCTCTTCAGAAATATTGGCTACAATGGAAGATTTTCCTTCCATGAATTTTTTCATATGCATATGTTGTTCAGGGATGGAAACCATGTTTAGAAGGGTTGCATTTGCTTTGATGTTGGCCAAATGATTCAAGATATTTTATTTGGAAGAGGGGAGAGGGGTAGTAATTCCTTGACTCTCAGGAACCTTGGGAACCTGAATAGTAGCAGTGGGTGAGGATGAGCTCGGGCTAGAAGAACTGTGTGGAGGATCAAATTTACCCTTTGGGGCATAGGCTTTGTTCCTAGTATTGATAACCATGAGATCTTCTGGCTCTGCAAAATCTAGGACAACAATAGTATCTTCTGGTCTCTTACTAAAGGTCTTAACTATGGCACTCTTCTTTACCTCAAATGTGATTACCTCGTGGTGTTCCTCAAAGAAGTTACACCAACTTCAAGGCAAGATAGTTTTAGGCTGAAAATTATTTTCAACCGGATTTCTAAAAGGTGGTGCAAAAGAAGATGAAGCTCCAAGGGTGAGAAGTGAGACAGTTCCTTTTCGCTCGAACACTATCATACGATTATTCATATCTTGTACTAGCTGCAAGAGGGAGGACATGTCTGTTTTTTTAACCGATTCTCCCTAGGGAAGCCCTATTCTTTCAAGATGTTATTCATACTCTGAACAAGTATGCAGAGCAGAACCGAGATTATAAATGGCCTTTTCTTCAAGCCTATGATGGTAGGGGGAAGGCAATGCATTGTAGTAATGCATGAAAGTGGCTTGGTTCTGAGGGCGAATGAGTTCAGGGATTTGATTGTATAACTTGGTGAACCACAAATTGAAAGACTTGATGGTCTCACCATCCTTATAGATGATGTTATTGTATTCCCTTAACTTTTCGAGGGATTTTAGATTTCCCATAAGTGGATCGGAACCAATAGATTAACTCATTCCAAGTAGACAAAATCTTAGGAGGGAGGTCAAAGAAATTGGCCGCAACCTTTCCTTCCAAGGAATTGATGAATAAGCGCATGCAAGTATCATTGTCATTGGATCCTATGTTATGAAAAGAATTAGAAAATGCCACCAGGTGTTCGTTTTTACTGACAGTGTTATTTCCTGAAAACCTAGGAAGATTCTCTTTAAATTTAGGAAGTGGGCGAGTAGCAGGTGCTAGGTTAAGAGGAGAGGACACATGCCATGGTGTGGTTGTGGCGTCTTCTTCGAACTGGAAAAGCCCATACTTTTTAATGACTTTGGTGGCATTTGTGGTAAATTGGACAGGGATATGGTGGATATATAAGTTGCCAATCACTGATGACGATGAAGACTAAGAAGATGCAACACTTCCAGTGCCACCAGATCCACCAC
Source organism: Picea sitchensis (assembly GCA_010110895.2). Taxonomy (NCBI): domain Eukaryota; kingdom Viridiplantae; phylum Streptophyta; class Pinopsida; order Pinales; family Pinaceae; genus Picea; species Picea sitchensis. The sequence continues at coordinate 150,687 of SNQJ01S0005309.1, forward strand.
TAGATGCCATCTTGTGGATTATAGATGAGAGAAAGAAATACAATCTGGATGAATCAGAAAAAGTTCTCCTTAGAGGACTTTGTTGGGCAGATAACACAACGTTCCTCCTTCCTATTTTATTAATAGGATTGATTTCAGGTGATAAGCATCTTCTTCTTCTAGAAGCATGAGAGTCTAAGGACATGAAAGAAAGGTCAAAACTGAAGAATCAAGAAGGTTATTGTTGATTTCTAGGCCATCCACGTCTAGCTTCCAATCATTTTTGGGCACTAATATCTCGCTCGATTGTTGCCCATGAATGGTTAAGCTCAGCATGGGTATTGGCAGTGTCTAAAATGGTATTAAACAAGTTCAAAGCAATGTTGGTTTGGTCTTGAGACCGAGCTCAATATTGGGCTGCCTTGCAATAGACATGGTCATTAAGAAAAAAACAGTCAAATAATCAATATCAGAAAAATAGATGTATCGATGAAAATCGAGTATAAAAATTAACTAGAGAGATATCGAAGATCTCCCCAGTATGGTCACCAAAATAAATGTTGAGGACAAGATATGAAATGATTTTACTCAAGCATTTTCAGGTTCTGCTTGGCTAAAGAAAAATAGACGGGAATATCACCCTATGTTTATATCCAACAAAAATGACATCCTAACTCACAAGTATCAATTACGAGTGCTTAGGCTAGTCTTTTATAAATAAAAAAAGCTTGTTGGATATTCACTTTTTATACGATTTTTTGAACATAACAGTTGTTGAAAAAAATGTAGAGACAAAAGTAAATACACCAAGATGATAATCAAGACATATGAGACATAAAGAAATCCTTTATTTCATTCCAATTCACCAAAGAGTCATTTTATTTACAAAATCTCATACAGAAATTTCAGACCAAAGTCAAACTTAGACATCCCCGATGGAACATACAAAAGAATATCTGATAGAAAATCAAAACTGAACTCTAAAAGCTAGATCAGCATGCCATAGATTGATGCCCACTCGAATCTACACAACAGCCTTTGTCATTCATGAAAACTAATTCACAAACAGACAAGTCTACACAGACTATCAAAGATAGATCAACACCTATGAAAAACAAGTGTATGAATGATGTAATTTAGCCCTAAATGTTGTTGTCTACAATAAGACCCTGCTATCATAAAAGAAAACTAGGCTTGTAATAAATTAAGGAATGAATGAAAACTAAACTATCTCAACATAAAATCAAAGATGAAACCTTAGTATGCTTCTCCTTCTATCCCCCTCTTGTTCCTCCCTTTCTTTTTTCCTTTAAGCAAATTAGAATTAGTTGAAGTAGTTGAACCACCCCATTAGTTAAGTTAACTAAGAACTCAACCAAATTTTTAGTTAAGAGATGGCAAGTGTAAGGTTTAAATAAATAATAACTAGTAGGTGGGACCCCTTGTAACTCCTAGTCAGCTCTTAACAATTCCCTTGTAACTCCTAGTCAGCTCTTAACAATTATAACATAGCTAGTAAATTAAGAAAGAGAAACTCTCCTTGTGACTCCCATCATCACATGCACATTTGACAATTTATCTCATTTATATTTGACATTGTTTTCAAAAATGCATTACTCATATATCCAAAAAAAACATGTTGTCCAAAAATTTATGAAGTCAATTGTCATCAACAATAGATAAAATAAAAAAAACTCAAAAGCCATATTTCCCACTCTGAGATGCAATCTTTCCTTTATTGTTGCTATGACCTTTTGATTTTCCTGAATTTGCCTTTGGCTACACTGAGCCTTTAGGCCTAATCTCGATGATCATGTGAGAACAATCATCCCTCAAATGCATTCGGAAGGACAGGGATTTATCAGAGCCATTGGAGGGTGAGGAAGGGGTAGCAGTGGCTTTTCCTTTGTCCAGGGCATGGTGGGCCTCGGTTTTCAACCTTTTGCTAGCATGGGAGGACTGAACTAGTGAATGAACAGGTGTATCTTGAACAATGGGGTTAATAGGCGGGGGAGCAGGTAGGGACAAATTGGGCCAGCCACGATGTTGGGAGACTGCAGGATGGACAATGTCTTGCCATCCATCGTTTTCGGGAACCTCGGGTTGCAATGAGACATGAGGGGGAACAAGAATACTAGGGGCTTGTGGAGCTTGGAAAGGAGGCCTTTCAGGCCTAGCTTGGACTATTCATTGCCAATCCAATTGAAAAATCCGGCCTGAAACAACTGGCCTATCTCTTGTGATTCAACATCAAAGTGTATGGAGAACCTTGGCCTTCTTGGGCCTCTATTCCAATTACCTCTCCCTCGGTTGCCTCTTCCATGGCTACCTTGGCTGAAAAAAATGCATTCCTGCATGCGTGATGGATTAGAAAATAGTATTTTAAACAACCATACATGATAACTCTTTAAAAATATGAAATAGATTTTGTCTCAAAAACATATCAAGATCATGCAATCCAATCCATAAAAATTGTTTAGTTGTTGTCAATGAGAAAGGGGTGAACAAAAGGTCCTAGGATATGCGAGGGGCTTGTATTAAGCAAAAAATGATAAAATGAGGGAGAAAGAAACACGATTACTTATCAAAGACGACAACAATCAACTGTAATGCAACCAAAAGAACGCCATTGTAATCCAACGAATTTAAATTGTTTCAATACATAATTTTCTTGACTGTGATTAATTTTAGAACATGGAGTGAAAAATGAATGTGGGAAGGCGAGGGGGTTGTAATTAATGGAAAGTGAAATAATGGTAGGGAAGGAGAGCGATTAATGTTCATAAAATTAATTCAATGATCCATAAAACCATTCTGCAAAAGGAAACACACCAACCAAATGACCACTGAGACCCCAAACAATTACTATATATTGTCTAAACAGCTTTGCATATTTAACATAGTATCATCAAAACAGACAGTATGCATTCCACAACAGCCTGTAGGGGAGCTCTGCTCCTCTTGGTTATCCATTAATATTTCAAACAATTCCCAGATGTATAAATAGTAAACCACTTCCACTCTGTTTAGCATCAAAATCAACCACTGCCCACGAACTATTCCATTCATCAAATACAAACTCAAATGTTGTGCTCGATTTTGTCTTTTAATCATTTAAAAACTGAATTGCAACGAAGTTATACTGTCATAGCACTAGTGCCTATCACTATTAGAAATCATGGTATTTATTCAACATACAGAGTGGACAGGGGACACCACAATTCATATCCAAATTGCAAGATCCTAACTTGTCATTTAAACACACACAAAACAATCGCCACTTCAACTCACGCTATGTTGTGGGATGCACAGAACCATTCAACCAAACGTAAGTGTATTACTGTGACTGTACAACTCCAATTTTATTTGACTCTAAACAATCAAAAAGTTGGGCTATCCATCTAATACAACGAGGCATCAACAACAAGCCTTATTTTACAAAACAATCGATCAAATCGCAATAAATCCATGTTAAAAAACCCGTGACCTTTCTTAGTGGTGCAATCAATTAATATTGATAACAACACAGTGAAAAGTCATGCCATAATCACCACAATTGAAACATTTGCATTGAACAATTCTAAAACACACAGTCATAGTATCATTAACTCAACCTATTGGGCCGAGCTATTAAGCCAATATAAAGAGGTAGCAACAGCATTGCCCAAATTAATCAATATTGCAATCGAACAACACTGTGTAAAACTTCTGCCCCTCCTTACATATATAGTGGATGGAGATGCCATAAAAACCCCGATTGCAATAATCATTTGGCCATTAAAACAACACAGTTACAATAGTCATTGATTCATGTTTATAGGAACTCCATTCATACCAATGCATCAAGCGCGAAGCATCAATGTGCATTAATCAATTAAAAACATTGTTGGATTAACAATTCAATAAACACAAGGACAACGACTATGTATTTGATTTAACAACTCATTCCAATTAACCCTATTGAGCTTATCCACCAATTATAATAACAATTGCAGTGACTAGACACCAAAACCAACACCATTGTCATATAATCAACGAGGTGAGCCAGTAATCCACTCTGTCGACAACACACCACCAATCCATAACTACCAACAACACACCCGACAAGCCATAACGGACTCTTTTATCAACACTCAGACTTGAGGAAGCAAGGCTTTGCTCTGTGGGCCAACATAGGGAGGCTAGAATCGACTCCTATTGATGGTGAAAACCTCTGAGACCAACAGTGCACACACAAGAAATACCATAATTGACCTCATGGACAGGGTGGAAAATCCCGTGACAGGAGAAGCTATGAGTAGAGGAGCCATGCTCCATTTGGGCTTTGTAACGGTACTTAGCACACGTAGGGTATAACTCTCATGGCTCTCCTAGCCAACCAACTAACAACATTGATATGAAGCAGATCCGAGAAGAAGTAATATAACCTACTACACGACCAATAGTAGCATGAACAACCCAATGCCCAAGTAAATAATGCGCAGTGAGACCAGTCATTTCAAACCCATTAAACCCCATAAAAGCCAAGACTGGGTAAGGTGATACGAAAGCATGGAGACATCCATCCACTAAGACAAAACGAAACCCTCCATTTAAACCAACAAGGATGACAGAGAGCCTTTATGGATGCTAACACTCAGGACGACCAAATACACTATAACTTCAGACATTATCGCAGATAAATCCACCAACGATTCATTCCAGCAAAATCACAATTTTACACAGTTTCCATACTTAAGGAAAAACACAAACCCATACATCCAAGCCAATATCCATTTCATAACCAGAGCAAACTCATGGATGGAAACAAAAAGACATACCTGTAATCAAACACCTTAAAACGCGAGTTGGTCGAGCGATTCCTCTTTTCTTGAAAGTCGAAGCCTAACCACAGCAACATAGTTTGAACAATAGCCCGACTAGGGTGGCGGCTGGTGGAAGGAGTAAGGGTGACATGCAGTAAATGCACATTGTCTCCATCCCCAGTCCATTAATTCCTTATTACATGCCAACAAGCTTCCATTAACTCAATGAATTAAACCATTTATTGAATCAACCATTAAAACCAATAGCGCAACCCATATCCACTTATGACATAACATAATTATAATGCATATCAACTATATAACTCAATAAATCACATAGCTATTAACTTAGTAGCTAGGATAACAACAATCCATTAAATTTTGATGCATGTAGTGTAGTATATTTGCATGGTTAGATTCATTCCTTTTGCATTTGTTATATTGCTTTTGATTTTTTCCAACTGCTCCTTATGTCTTGCTACTAACATGTCTGTTATGCAGGTGGCCCAAGAATAGATAGCAATGGTATCAATGAGTAATGTAGATTGTTGTAACATAAAATTAGATCTTAGAACATAACATGCCTTATTCATCATTTACTTGTCGCACATAGAACCAACACATAGTAAGCCCAATCCATCGCCAATAAAAACAAGATCTCATCAACCAGGTACGCAATGTCGAACAGTAGCACGACATCAAATAAGAACTGGATCTGATCTCCAATCTATAAGGGGGTCCCACCTACTAGTATTATTTATCTTTATAATAATACGCTTTAGAAACTCTTTGCAGGAAAAACTTCGTTGCGATTTTAATTCTCAACAATGCGTTAGCCCAAAGAAAAAGTGGCAGCCCCTGATCATGCAACATGGCTCTCGCAACCCCAACTATGGCCCTATTCTTCCTCTCAGCAATCCCATTATGTTGCAGGTTCTAAGGAACAATCAACTCTCTCCTGATGCCCTCTCTTGCACAGAATTCATTAAACTCCTTGGAGGTATATTGACCCCCATTGTATGTCCTCAATACTCTGTTTTTCCTCCTAGATTGGTTCTCCACAAGAGATTTAAACTCTTGGAACCGATTGAATACCTTTCCTTTGGTCTCCATGAAGAAAATACAAGACTTCAGAGAGAAGTCATCAATGAATATGACATATTATAAACAACCACTCAAAGATGCATAAGACATAGGACCACACACGTCAAAATGAGTCAGATCAAGTATACATGTTGCTATGTTGGCACTGCTTGGAAAAGCAGTCTTTGTGTACTTTCCCAAAGCACACCCCTTACACAACTCTTGGTTCTTTTTATTGAACTCTGGCACTCCAGTCACAATCTCCCTCAGTATCTTTAGAGCCCCATGATGAAAATGGGCCATCCTCCTCTGCCATAGCTCACAAAGATCATTGCTACTGGTAGAATGAAATATTGCACTAGCTGGATGAAACATGAATTTGTACAACTTCTCATGTCGAGTCCCAATCACTTTGTCCGAAGTGATACTAGACCCCTTGGGCAATAGGAGCACATGTCTATCATGTAACAACACCTCATAACCCCTCTCCTCAATAGTAGAAACTGAAATCAAGTTCTTCTTCAAGCCATGAACATATAAGGAATCTCTCAACAACATGGGAGGTAGAAACTCCCTTTGAAATGATATTGTCCCACTACCAACTGCCTTGACCACCTGGTCATCTCCAAGCATTACCTCAAGATCACCAATCTGTGTAAGATGTGTCAAATGCTCACGAACACCTGTCATATGGAGGGAGGCACCATTGTCAATATACCACACACTGGAATGAGTGGCTCTAGTGGAAAGACATACCACTAAGGAAAACTCCTTCTCGAACTTGGCAGAAAACTCATCCACCTATGTTGAAGCTCTTATCTTCTTATTCTTCTTATTAGGACATTGTCCTGCATAGTGCCCAAATTTGTGACATGCAAAGCACTTGACTTTGCTCATGTCCTTCTTGCCTTCACTCTTCGGTTTGTTTCCTCCCTTGGACCCTTTTTGAATATCTTCTTGTTGTTGGCAGCAAGAGCCACATTCTCCTCATCATTACTAGTAGATGAATTACCATGCACATAACCTCTCTGGGTCTCCTCTTGAACAAAGTCATCCCAAAGACGTTCCCACTTGGGAAGGTTCTCCCTAGCCACAATGCCCTCAACTAAAACAACCCATTGTTTGGTCACTCAATTCAATGTTGTCCTCGCAAGTTCATGGTTAGCAATGGCCTCCCCAACAGCTAGCAATGGCCTCACCTGTGTCAACCTGGTAAGATATGTGACCACATTTTCAGCCTTGGTCATTTTAATGCTTTTCGGTTTTTCTCTCAAAACCATCTTCTGGTTCTCATTTGTACATTGATACAACTTCCTCAAGGACTCCCACATCTCATATGCATTTGTCTTCCCAGTCACATGAAGAATCATATGGTCCTTGATGGCATCAAGGATGATTATTTTATCCTTGATACTCTTCTTGGTGTAGGATGCTAGAAGAGTAGGATCTGTGGGCACATTCACCGGGTTTGTTGTGAAGTTCTCAACAATGTACCATAACTCACTTTCTTTCAACATCAAGATCATTCTCTCCTTGCAAGCACCAAACTTTACTGCCCCATCAAGTTTGTCCTCAACCCTTAAACCGATAGACATTGACCCTTCTCTACTGAAAATAAAAATTTTAAAATTATGTCCAGTGAAGTAACTTTTGTCCCCTTCTATGTCTTGTTAATATAAATCTTCCTTTTATTTAGCTTAGCTCTGGTACCATGTAAAATTTCATACCCCACCTAGTGTTTAATGCCCAAAACCCAGATTTATGACATCCATAAATACTTAGCAAATTAACATAATTTTCAGAACTGAAACATGAGGATTATGAACAACATTTAATGCATTATAAAATACATTAGCAACACAATATTTAGAAAAATATTTTCACATAGATTTTTGGTCTAACAACGACCCTAGAAAAACCCACAAGGGGAAAACAAGTGAGGGAGAGATTTTTATTATTTTCAAAGCTCAGAGAATTTTCTGTTAAAACAGAAATTTATTTTAGAAATTTAATGACAGACTTATCTCGAAAACCGTTCCAAGCTTCCACATAAAAATCTGAGCCAAACTCCTCAAAATTCATGCCGTAATTTCCTGCTCATATGCATAGGTCAACTCCTCGATTTATGTGCCTCTTCTTTGTTGTATGGATGCCTCTAAATATGTGAAAAATGTTGCAGCACAATTCTGGGCAATAAATGTTGTACGACTGCCTAGGGAATCATGCCAAACACCCAAAAAAACTCACACATAATTCCTCCTCGATTTTTATGCAGCAAAAACAACATTATAGCCTCCAAAATCCGTACGGTACGACCTCCTTAACTATGTTGTATCTTTCCTCGATTTTTGTGCCAAAGTTCAACTATATGACCTGCTCAAAATCTGTATAGTACGACCTCCATTAATGATGTACCTTTCCTCCTCGATTTGTGAACCCAAGGTTTCCTTGGAATTCGTGCCTTAGGCTGCAAAAATGCTCTTCCTCAAGTCTACTCAACTTTTCTCTCTTCTCTTTCCCTCTCAACAGAATGCTTCAACAAACCCAAAGGGGTGTGCCCTCCAACCCTAATTGACTCAATGAAGGTAGGTGAAGGGTTTCATAATCCAACGGTGGAGATTGGATTAGATGAGTGGATGAGATTGAGTGTGCATTCACTCACCCCCTTTACTTAAGTCATAAAGTCACCTTTTAATTTATCTCTCATAAATTCAATGACTAGGGTCCACTTTAGGCACTTTCTCACCCCTTAGGCGCCTATGTGATGAGAAACACTTGCCTAGGTACTTTTAAATTATTTTAACATGGAACACTTACTAAATAAAATGCATCTGTTTCGTACCCGTACATCGAAACTTTGAGACTCACACATGCACTCGTTGCAACAGATGTTCAATATTTGCAATGTGCAATGAGATACTGCTTAAGTGCATAGAATTTTGCTTTGATGATTTGTTCGCACCTATGCACATGTATGTCTGTTAGTTGGTATAAAAACAAATTTTATTTATTTTTAATATACTCCTATACAAATAATTAAAAGATTAATATTTATTTATGAATTTAATAAAATTTAATTAATTATTAGTCCCTACCATCGAAAGACTTGTACATGCACTAGTTGTGACAAATGTTCAATATTGCAATGTGCAATGCGTTGCTACTTATGTGCATGGACTTTTGCATTGTCTATTTGTCTGCACCGCTGATATCTTATTAGTTGGTGTAAAAATGATTTTTAAATTTTTTTAATATAATCCTATACAAATAATTAAAAATTATTTATTAATTTAATCAAAGTTATTTTTTATATATCCGTACATGTACCTTTTTTTTTAGAATAGAGAAACACTTATATTAGTAAAATATAAAATCTTTCTTTTTTCAGATCAATACATAAATGTGGACATGCTCCAAACAGAGTTGTCTATTTTTTATCCTATCCAACATTGTTCATCCTGCTAAAATATCATACCTATATCTAGAAAGTTCAAAATGAATATATCCTCTTTATGTCTCTACTTTACAAAATAATTCCAAGATACATGGAATCCTACAAGTTGATATTGATTCTTTCATATATTTCTTGTTTTCCATCAATAACCTGTGAGCAAAATAAATCTCCTTCCTCTAAAAATAAGGCTTCCTTAGAGAGTCAATCCACAATTTGATTGTATTTTCTATATATGTGTTGAGCTTTGACTTGCTGGAATTGGCTTCTCATCGATCTAATCTTTGTCATCCAGGATTGCAAAGATATCACCTGAAAATTATTAACATTATTAAACCAATCGATAATAACCTTAGAGTTGCCCATCAATAATAACCTTGGTACCTGTTTATAGTAAGAAAACAATAATATTAACCAGAGTGCCAACAATTCTCCTTTTGAATTTGTTCCTTTTCCACAATTTAATTTTAGTTTAAAAGTGCCCATTAATGGACATTTCAACAAAGCTCCAGCCCCGCACTTTGAGCCTCTATCCTGTGAAGCCCCATTGAAAAAACCTACTGCCCCAACCCAGTCCAGTGCAGGAGGTCTATCAATCCTTTTGATACATATATCCTGTGTAATTTTTTGTTCCCCCAAATCCCGTAAAATGAAATTACATACTCTATAAAGGATTTTTTGTTTATCCTCAAAAATCAACAGGTTCCTATGCTTCCAGACCTCCCAGCTGATAAAACAAGGGATTTCATTCCATTTTTCCTTCCTCTTTGACCAGTTAAGAAGACTATTTTCAAACAATCCTCCTTGCCAATTATTGGTCAGTTTAAGTTCCTTAGTAATAATCTACCAAATATTTTTATGAATTTACAGTCCCCAAATAGGTGTATCACAGATTCTTCACTTTCCTTGCAAAGCACACACATGTTAGGGCCTTGAAAACCCCTTTTTAACAAGTTATGCCAGGTAAGTATTTTTTGTTCCATCAGTAACCAGACAAACAATTTAATTTTCAATGGTAATTTCCACTTCTGGATCTTGGAGTACCAGAATTTTGTCTCTACTCCCCTTTCCTCCATTATTTGAACTTCATATGCTAATTTGACTGATACTTGACCTTGTTTGGTGTCCCATGACCACAGTAGTCTGTCTTTCTCTTCATTTAATTCAATTCCAGCACTTACCAGCCACTTTTTATAGTTTGTCCATTCAACTTTATGAGCTCCTTCCAGGACTAAAGTTTCAGTTGTTTTCCACCTTGAATGGTCAATACCTTCCTATGCAAGTGTCCCTGCATGAGCAAGACATGTAATCCCTTGTTCTTTTAGCATCACTAAAATATTTTCAGATAATTTATAGAAAGTGTGGGATCCTACCATAGGATTGATCCCTAATCTGATATCTCTCCCACTCCCAGGATTCCAAGCCAACCAATCAGAAATTATGTTTACCGAAGAGGTCAGTGCTCTCCAGAAATTTGAAATTTCGTTCCATTTTTTCCTCCCCTGCCTGAACCAATTCTCAATTGTTTTCCTTTTAAGATATTTTTCCATGATTACCTCATGTCAAAGGCCAGGTATCACAAGGCTGCATCTCCATAGGCTTTTCATTGCCAATGCTTGTCCAAAAATGAATATATTTTTATTCCCCAACCACCAACCTTTTTAGGTTTTGCGATCTTTTTCCAATTTGAAAGATGTATGCCTTCCTTTTCCTTTTTACCAAACCAAAAAAAGTTGAACACCCTTCTTCTAATACTGTTTATTACTCTTTTGGGAATCTTTGCCAAGGACAACCAATACACTGAAATTCCTTCAAGTACTGCTTTAACAAGAATGACCCTACCACCCAGGGTAAGCCACCTGTGATTCCAAATCAAGATTCTCTTTTCAATTTTTTTCTCTAGCCAAAGCCAGTCCACTCTTGTATAAAAATTTGGTTTAATGTAGAAACCCAGGTACTTAAATCCTGTATCTACTAGTTTGACTTCAAAGGGGAATAGTTCCTTCAATAATTTAATCTCTATCTCATCCCAACCTGCTTCTAAGCAACTAGATTTTTGAGGACTGAATTCCATCCCTGTAGCCTTACAAGATAAATCCAAAACCTCCTTGAAAACTTTCCATTCAGCAATGCATCCGAGGCCAAACAATATTACATCATCAATGAACATTAAATGTGTAATATTTAACCCTCTCGCTACAGGAACACCCTCAAGTTTCTTTTCCCGCACCCTCTCCTGTATAATTCTACTCATCCCTTCAACAACAAGGAGGAAAAATAAAGGGGATATGGGATAGCCTTACTTTAGTCCCCTTGAAGATTTAAAAAACCTGGTAGGATTGCCATTGATCAGTACAACAAAGTTTGTTCATGAAACACATCCCAAGATCCAATCAGATGCTTCTAAACTTACTCTAACCTGTAAAAGGACAAGTCTAAGGAAGCCCTAATCCACCCTATCATAAGCTTTGACTAAATCTAGTTTTAGAACCAAAGATTTTAGATTCTTTACTTTTATGCTATGTAGAACTTCCTGAACTACTCCAATTGCATCAGTAATTTGTCTACCATCTAAAAACCCAGATTGTTCTTTTGAAATACCAGTGGACAAGGAAGTTTTTAATCTATTGGCAATTATTTTTGAAATGATCTTGTAAACCAGATTACACAAAGCTATAGGACTAAATCCCCCAAAATAATCAGGTTTGTCACGTTTAGGGGTTAGGGAAATAAATGTAGCATTCAAATCTCCCGACACTTTCCCTGCCCTCCTTGACTCTTCCACAACCTCTAGTAATTCATTTCCAACTAGATCAAAAAAGCCAAAAAAAACTTCATTGTCCATCCATCCAGCCCAGGACTTTTTGAGCATTTAAAGCCTTTTAATTTTTTTAAAATTTCATCTAAGGAGACTGGATCAACTAATTTATTTCCTTCCTCCTCAGAGAACATCCTCGGGTAGTTTCTTAAAACAACAAGTTGATATGTAATCGCCATGTTTCCATGTCCTTTAAACATATTCTAGAAATAGTCAACATTTTCCTTTTGGAGTTCAGATATGTTTGTGATAGTAGTACCATCTCCCTTTGTGATATCACAGATGGTATTAATTTGTTTCCTTGAGTTTGTAAAAGCATGAAAAAAATTAGTATTTCTATCACCTACAGCTAGCTAGTTTATCTTGCTTTTTTGTCTCCAAGTTTCCTCCTCTTATTTTAAAATTGACCTTTTCCTTTGCTCCTTATCCAAAACTGCTACCAGAACATTATCCTCCACAAAACTCCCAGGATATTCTGAGTATAGTTTATCCATGATTCCAACTGTAACAATTCTTTCTTATTTTCATCCTTTCTCTTTTTTTCCCAAACAATCACCATGCTCTTCAGTATTTTTAACTTTTTTACCAATGATTCCATAGGTGACAGGACCTCCGCTCCCAACAAATCTGCCCAACTATTTCTAACCAAATTAACAAAATCTTGATCCTCCAACCATATTGCATTAAATTTAAATGGATAGTGGGTAACATCATTCCCAAAATCTAGTTGTAGTATTATTGGCATGTGATTTGAGATCTTCTCATTACACGTCCATGATCGATATCTAATTCCTGAAGAGACAATCTTCTCAAATATCAAAAATCGATCCAGCCTTTTTGCAATGTAATCTTGACATTTTCTACTATTCCTCCACGTCGAAAGAATTTTTACAGGCTCAACATCCACTAAGCTTCCAGTTTTTACCAAGTTACTAAAAAAGAGTTGTAATGGATCCACCCTCACTACAACACCCCAAAATTCCCTACTAGAAATGGTACAATTAAGGTCTCCCCCCAGTATCAATTTTTCTTCATAAAAAAGCCCAAATCTTTTTAATTCTTCCCAAAATACCACCCTATCCACATATGGCCCATAACAGTTGATCATCTTCACCTTAACATTAGATTCTATCACTACACACTCCAGCAAAATCCCTGCAGGCGTCAGGAATGCTTCAAAAGCAGCCTTGTGAGGATTCCAAGCTAAAAGTAGACCCCCCAGAAGCCTAATAGAATCAACACCACAAAAATGCCAATTAGGAAGAAGTTTGGCAAATACTTCCCTTGCTTTTGCTGCACCGACCATGGTTTCCTGGATGAATAATACATCCGGTTTATTTTTCTTTAAGAACCTAGTGAGGGATAAAAACTTCAAGGAGCCCCCCACTCCCCTCACATTCATAGAAGCTACGATCATATTTTCACACTGGCTACGGATTTCTGAGCTCTAAGCACCCTTGGACTAGTAGAAACCTCTAGAACAGGAAAACCTAGAAGTTCCTTCACTTTTACCAACTTCCTGTCACTCCTAGTTTTAATGGGAGAGAATTATGTTTCTAGCCCACCTAAAACTGACCCTTTTATCAAAGAATCCCCACACCCCCGATCGCAAGGCACCTTACCCCTTCCCCATAGCCTACATTCTCTCATTCCCCACATGCATGTCCCACCCAAGGAAGTGTGCCCCTTCTCTACTCAACAGTCCCTCGGCTACCCCACTTCCCTTCCAGGGCTTCTACAACAGGCCGGACAGGAAGTCTCAGATCCCTGCAGCTGTAGTTTAGCGCCTTCAGGAAATCAATTCCTAGCAAATATCTCACTCAGAGAATTGCTCACGGGCCTGAAAGCTAGCTTCTTCAGTCCATCTCCCATGCTCACCAACTAGATGAACAGATACGACTATGGATACAGGTTTAGGTACAGTGACATGAAGTTATGGAGGTCCACTGACTACGTGAGTGAAATCTCCTCGGATGGTTGGATGGATGAATGCATAATCGAAAGAATGATGGAAGAAGTATGAAAATGAACTAAGTCCCCACAATATGTATGCATGTCCCCAACTTGACACTTGTCATGTTGGGAGCTACTTTGGCCCACTTGTCCCCAACTTTAGAACTTAGGATAACATAATTATCCATACTTTATACTTTAAGAAATATTAATATAATATTCCTTTTTTGGCTTAAACTCCCTAGCTTGGCCCTTTTCCTTAACTTTTGATCCCCACCCTTTCCCCGACTAGTGGAGTTTAGTCCCCCATCTCTTTATCATGGTCAATATGCATGCAACGATGTATTTATATTAAGTATGAGACATGTACAAGAATAGGCACACTGGCCTTTAACATCTAGGCTCTTCGGCCTAATCAAAACGTAAGCATCCTAGCTTATAATAACTGGCTCACCAGCCTATAAAACAAAACATATACACAAAGGCTCACTGGCCTCAATATCGCACACACTTAATATGTTGCGGTGGTATCCTAGAATGTGTCCATTTCATCATTTTACTGCGCAATACATGTGCGCACTACACCATGGAAGATGCATCCCAAAAAGATATAAAACAGCTCACCAGATTAAGTACATTTGCATTTACAATTACAATTGGGTTCAGCCTGGGGATATTACAATCCCCTCCCCTTATTTATGCACTGTCCTCAGTGCATTATATACCATGTACCATTCCAATTCTCTAAATTTTCCAATCTTTATCTATTGAAGGCTTGTTATCCATCTGGTGCTCTGCTTTCTAGCATCAATTCTCATACTCATACTGCAACTAAAGATTGTTCTATTCCATAGATTTGCTTTAAGAAATAATTCAGCTAATTGTTCCTTATTACATGCTTCAATTAAACCTCATTGAAGTAGAAACTAGTTGTATATCCACGTCGTTCCACCCATCCTTGTATCTTACTACTGATAAACTCTCAGCAATGTACCACCCTAGAGCATGGGATATGACTCCATCAGGACAATGGCTACCCAAGATAACCATGGCTCACAATCAGTATCAACATAGTCTAGGCCAAGGTACCAAACCTCAACAACACTCCAACCAACGATCTCTCTTCCCCATATGCATGTACAACCCAAGGTAGTATGCACCTTCACCGTCCAACAGTTCATCGACTACTCAACTTCCCTTCCAAGGCTCCAACACAAGCCGGACAGGAAGTCTCAGAGCATTGTGGCTCCAAGATTTCCAGCTTTAATCATTATCATCTCACCTACATCATACACATGCAGTTATCATGAGAGATCATCATAAAAATTCCATTTCAGAAATCAAATTAATTTCATAAGGAATTAGACTTTTCCCAAAATATGAAAATCTATTTCATAATTTTTCATCGTTATTAGAATAATAGAATGTGGTTTTCCTTATGGCTTTCAGCGAGCACCATGCTAAATATCATTTTTCCTGCAATGATTATATATTGCATACAACCAACAAATTGTCAGTATTTTCTGTACATCATAATTCAACATGTATAACACCTTATGCCATGATCTTAGAATTGCCTGCACCTAGAAATTCAATCACTATTACCAAAAAATTCAACCAAATAGAATGACTTATCATTCTATTCATATGCATATTCATAATTAATAACAGTAAGTTCATTTCTTCAATTTTTTGAACAAAATTTTTAAGTAGTCACTATTCCTGTGACCACCTCACTTGCAACTTTCCTGTTGCAATGTTTATCAGTTCTTGAAATGTTCTCAACTTCATGAGTTAGCAACATTTCAACCATTAGTATAATTATCTCCATGTAAAAACATATATACATGCACTCACAAAATGCATTCAGCAAAATGCATTTAAGTATACAATTCCATCATGTATGAGTGCAACTCTACCACTTACCTAGTGCAACTCTCAATGCCTATTTATTCAATGCACCCTTGCATTGATTTTTAGAATGAGATTTATCTAAGTCATGCATCTGACCATCCATAAATTGGAAATCTAGCCAATGTCTTGACACATCTCCACACACTTCCCATTGTCTTCACAATTACTTGGATGCCTTCCTTTTCGACTTGAACACTACACCAAGAATACAATTCTGTAGTGTTTATTAGTGTTAACAAAAAGGTTGCAGTCCCATTTTTATTTAAAGTAGGAAGCTCATTGGGTATTTGTGTGGCACATAACCTTTTTATAACCATACCTTTCCATATCCAACCCTGTCCTAGTCTCATACATGACTAGATTTCTTAGCATCATTCCTATAGCAAGTTCTTATCTTTTATTTTCTTTGGTTATTGTCTCATAACAAAATTAACATGACATGCTACTCTGTCAGTGTGTGCATTCAAAAGATAAAAGCTTAGATAAATATAACAGGCCTGTAGCCTTTACCACACCTAGTGGTAATTTAATCCCGTCAATGCACTTAAACAATACCATGCAACATAGTTTAAATTTCAATTTGGGGAAATTCTTACCTATATTTCCCTTTGGCAATTATACAACATAATTTCTAAACATGAATACTTACCTGCATGGCTGCCATTAGACGAGTTTAATGCTACCTAATTAGCTAATGATAGTAGAAGTTCTCATGCCTCTTTATTAGTCTTATAATCAACATTCCATCGTTCTGTTGCTTTCTTTCATATGCAACCACATTATTAGCAACACTTGCAAACATGCAAGCCTTCTCACTTTATGGTTGTCCCAACAAGCCATAAAATACTTGCTTCTACAGTAATTGCAGCAAATCCTTTCTTCATGTATCATGTTTCCTTGTTTATCCCAGAAGTCTTCCATTCTCCTGGATTCTTGAACCTTCAAGTACTCTTCACTGTAATTACTGTGCATGAATATTTCTGATCTGAGCACTTTCTAGCCAAAACACTCTTGGTTGCCTTTGTTTTTCCATCCAAATACTAAAATGATATTAACCTTCAAATTTTATTTATTTTTTGGATCCATCTATCCCAACTCATACTTGGATGAATTATAATTCCAATCTTGTTGTCTTATAGACTTTGGATCTTTAACATCCATTTATTTTTCGGACTGAACTATTCCAGTTCTTCCTTGACTGAATAATTTAGTATTTGGGTTTTCTTGCATTCTTCTCCACTCTTTGCCAACTAGCCTCAAACTTGGCTTGCATAGCCAATTCTCTTAGCATGTTTTAAGGATGGACATATGCCTCATTCCCTAGTTGCATAGAATTAATTAAAATCACTTAATATAGATTTTAATTTACCAATGCAATTTCAAGTGATACTTCCACCCTTGGAAATGTCACTCATGGCTCCATGCCATTTGAGATGGATTCTTATTAGGCACCATCTCTTTTGCATTCAAAATCATGCATAGAACCATTTTCTTCTTCATCGTTCTTTACTGACTCTCTACAGAGATTCATTTCACCTTTAAGTCTTTCTTGGCTTTGACATCTTCATGTTATTGTGGAAATATCTTCAATACTTTTGGAATGCATCAATTATCTCTACTACTATTCTTGCTTTCCCTCTTGGAGTGTTTTCATGCATTCCCATTTGCTTGATATCTACCCCATGAATTGTTCTTCCAGTATTCTAGGATGTGCATGGACTTGCAACTACATATTATGTTGATATTAATTTTCAGCATCCCACTATTATTCGGATCCCTATGATCCAACTCCTACATGACCCAATTATATTTCCAGTCATGTTTTATGAGTAACCTTGGATAGTTAACATCCACTTCCTTCTTGAGGTACTTGATTTATCCCTTCCTTAGCTGATCATATCAACACTTGAATTTTCTTGATGGGTATTACTTTTCCCTGTCTTGACCAATCTGATTTCGACCTGCCTTGCACAATCCACTTCTATCATGCCATATTGATGCCCTTCATACCATGCTTCCACTACGCACTCTGATAACCATAAGGGAAACATTAATTTGTAATTGCATAGCAATTCCCTGGATATGATGCGCTCTTTATCCATATATGCATTAAGCCTCTTTCTTTATCTGATTACTATCATTATGTTAGTCAATTCCTTTTATAATAGATCTGACTCCAATGTATTGCTTAATCTGTTTATTGATTTCTTTAGGAGTGAATGTACTTTCACTAATTCATTCACTACCTGACCTATTCCTTTGTTCATATTCCATTGAGTACTTGACTAACAAGAGAGGACTTCCTGTAGTGGCCTCCCAAGATTTTTGGCCGCACTCAAATTCATACCTTGACATTTTGTGGTCTTGGCTTTTGATCATCTTATGAAATATTTTGTCATAGAATTATTTTCTTGAGTACCTCAGCTTATTTTTAACCAAATTTTTCACCTTCACACTTGTTAAGAACCAAAATTTCTTAGCTCTTCAAAACTGTGCATTCAACAAAATTTGTTAGGCTAACTATTTCAACAATTTTATGGAATTATGTACAATTTTGTTCCAATAATGCATCATAATTCTTCTTCTGATATACTATGAAATTTTTTTCCCAAATAAATTTTATGGGTGTATAATTATACTCCTCTATCCAATACCTTTCCAAAGCTTACTCCCATGCTCAATTCTGAGTCTTGAGCATAAAGTTATGGCTATTTAAAAATTGTCCATTAACTTTTCTGGTCACACTTCAACTAGGCGCAATTCTGCATTGTAATTATGCATTTCTGCACCTACTCCATTAATTTTTTTTGTGGGATCTCCATTGGGTTTCTTAATATACATATTATGGACACTCTATCCAAGTTTCACCTCATTCTAGGTTTTGGGCTGCTAGTTACATCCTGCTGAAATTCTAGGCCAAAATACCATATTGTAACTGATATGCTACAGGTACCTTCTTTCCCATATTAAACACTTTTAACATACCCAAAAATTTAATTCATCTCTTAGAATGTCCTCTATGGCTCAATATCTTTCCATTATCTGCTCATGTGCCTCAATCTGATTCTGGAGCAGAAAGTTATGGCTCTCTGAAGTTAGATGGGTCTTACTTTTTACCCTCCATTGTTTGTGTTGTAACTCTCTCATAAAAGCTTTGTTTGACGAATAGTTTACACCATTAGAAATCTCTCTCCGAGATATTTTATTTGAGTTGTGGTTTTTGAGTTTCTTAAAACGCTCTTAAGGCCTTCAAAAACATGTTGTAAAAAGATGACGTTCAAATGGTATAAAACATTGCAGAAAATCACTGGTTTTCTGTTGTTATTTTTCCTTCAAACAAATTCGCGTGCACATATATCAACTTGTGAACCCATATTCACTGTGAAAAACAAAAAAACAAGGTAAATCATGTTTCGCGCACTTTAAAACCATTGTGTATCACTTCTCTGTCGCACCAATAACTTGCGCGCACTACTTTCGTTTCGCGCGCCAATATCCACTGCGTGCAGTTTTTGTATCGCGCGCAGTTTTTTGTCCCACGCTACACCATGCCATAGTTTAGTACGTCTCCATCGCGCATTAAAAATCTGCACGCACCACTAACTAATTTGTCGCACGACAACATATACCCACATTGTGTGTGCAGCTACCAAACTCCACTGCACTGTGCCAATACTGCGCACACCACGCGCGCCATTATTATGAATGTCCACATTGCGCACACTTCTTATGCATATTCACACTACGCAATGCCAAATTTAGTACGCACACCTACACACAAAAAAATTTCCGCGTGTCACCAAAGTTTAGCGCGCACACCAGAAAACCATTATTTTTTTGCGCGGTACCAAAATTTAGCGCGCACACCGACACACTAACATTTTTCCACGCAGCGCCAAAATTTAGCGCGCACACCAACATGCCAATATCCTGCCGCACAGTGCCGAATTTTACCTATCACAAGATTTTTACTGCACATCCTACATTTTTAGTGCGCCCACCTATGCACATTCACCTTTATGCGCATCGATTCCTCGTGAATTCCGCTACAGAAATTGGAGCTTTTTCCTAACTTTTCCCCCAATTTACCATAGACATTCTGCAACCACAAAATTCGTTCAATTTCACCCCAATAACACCATATCAACGTATGTAACAACAGATCGTTGTGGGTTGACATTTCTGGAACGATTTTTTTTTCCCAAACTCAATTCACGAATTGGGAATTTTAATTATAAAACTCGCTCCAACTGTCATGGATTCACTGTAACTTCAAATTCGACCAATTCTAGGTGTGAATTTGCTAGAACAGATATTAAATCAGTAATATCTCATCACTTGGCTGGATTTCTCCATTTTCTCATGAATTCAATCACATAAATTGGGGCTTTTCCCCATTTCCGCCTAGTTGTTGTTACTTTTTACCATGGACATTCTACAAACTGAAATTTGACCACTTCGAAATAAATCCTCTATGAATATTCTCTTCAACTGAACCTTTCCATCCCATCCAGGCTCAGTGTTGGAAACTGAAGCTCTGATACCAATTTGTATCATCCCCGACCTCACACCGGTCGGGGCATGCCACTACTCAGACGCTTTACTTAGCTCTGAAACCATCTTTGTAACATTCCCAGCCTTAAACAGGCTAGACCATGCTACTCCTGAACACTCTTTCATTCTCAGATACCCATTTGTAACATCCCCGACTATTCATGTCGAGCCATGCTACACTGGAGAACACATATGTTCTATGTGCACAACGTATTGTAACATACTTAACATCCTAACTAAGTTATGTCTCATATAATTTTCTAACTGTATGCAATTAAAAAATATGCACACACAGAAATCTTGCGGAAGCTTAATATATATAAAACGTGAACAAACAAATACGCTATGTAAATGCATGGATTCACACTGAAAAACAGTAAACATATACATGCAGCATATACATGCAATAACCATAAGCATATAGATAGTTATAATCACGCATAGGATAAACGATAAAAATATGCACATAAATAACAATGCAGCATGTAAATTTATCACACAATTGACACTTATCTTGGTAAGAATGTCACCAAATGCGTGCAGAACTTCCATGAACCTCCCAGCCTTAGACCACGCTGTTCATTTGTGACATCCCCGATCTCACACAGGCCGGGGACAAGCCACTCCTCAGACGCTTTACTTAGCTTTGAAACCATCTTTGTAACATTCCCAGCCTTAAATAGGCCAGGCCATGCTACTCCTGAACACTCTTTCATGCTCAGATACCCATTTGTAACATCCTCGACCATTCATGTTAGGCCACGCTACAACCGAAGAACAAATCTGTTCTCTGTGTGCAACGTACTGTAACATACTTAACATCCTAACTAAATTATGTCTCTTATAATTTTCTAACTACATGCAATTAAAACATATGCACACACAGAACTCTTGCGGAAGCTTAATATATATAAAACGTGAACAAACAAATACACTATGTAAATGCATGGGTTCAAACTGAAAATCAGTAAACATATACATGCAGCGTATACATGCAATACCCATAAGCATATAGACAACTATAATCATGCATAGGATAAACCCATAAAAATAACACGTGAATAACAATGCAACATGTAAATTTATCACACAATTGACACTTATCTTTGTGAGAATATCACCAACTGCGTACAGACCTTCCACGAACCTCCCAGCCTTAGACCACACTGCTCATCACTCTCAACAGTGAGTCACCCCCGAGCTGGGACTAAACTCCACTCTGGTAAAGGTTCCTAACCAGGCTAAAGGCTCATGAACAACAGGAAAGACTTTGTCTCAGGTGCTCACTCAACTAACAACCTACAGTCTCTCTTTCCCCACATGCCTATCCCACCCAAGGAAATGTGCCCCTTCTTTGCTCAATAGTCCCTCGGCTGCCCCACTTTCCTTCCAGGGCTTCAGCAACAGGCTGGATAGGAAGTCTCAGAGCCCTGCAGCTGTAGTTTATCACCTTCAGAAATCAATCCCCAGCAATTATCTCACCCAGAGAATTGCTCATGGGCCTGACAACCCGCCTCTTCAATGTCCCATGGGCCTGACAACCCGCTTCTTCAATATCCCACGGGCCTGACAACCCGCTTCTTCAATCCCGCTCCCAAGCTAACAGTTACCCAATAGAAGGCTCTGTATACGAGTTTAGGTAAAGTCATGAAGATACAAATGATAACCCCTGGATCCCCTCCTCCTGGATGATTAATTGTATATCTCAGTGATGGATGAATCAAGGAAAAGATGATGGTCCCAATGATGGAGATATCCCTGAAATGAACTAAGTCCAACAATATGTATGCATGCCCCCAACTTGACACTTGTCATGTTGGAAGCTACTTTGGCCCACTTGGCCCCAAGTTAGAACTTAGGATAACATAATTATCCATACTTTATGATTTAAGAAATATTAATATAATATTCCTTAACTTAGCCCCTTCCCTTTTCCTAACTAGTGGAGTTTAGTCCCCCATCTCTTTTATTGTGGTCGGTCTGCGCATAGCGATGTATTTTATATTAAATATGAGATATGTACAAAAATAGGCGCACTGGCCTTTAACATCTAGGCTCTCCGGCCTAATCAAAATATAAGCATCCTAGCTTATAATACTAGCTCACTAGCCTATAAAACATATCAGATACACAAGGCTTCTTGGCCTCTACATTGCGCGCACTTAAGATGTTGCACGATATCCCGGAATGTGCCCAATTCATCATTTTACTGCGCAGTACATGCGCACGCTACACCCTAGAAGATGTATGTCAATATATATAAAACAACTCACCACCTTAAGTACATTTGCATTTATTTTTACAATTGAGTTTAGCCTAGGGATATTACAATCCCCTCCCCTTATTTATGCATTGTCCTCAGTGCATCATGTACCCATGTACAACAAAATTTTCAAAAATCCTCAATGCATTATATACCGCGTACCATTCAAACCTTTAAAGTCTCCAAGATTTAGCTATTGAAAGCTTGTCATTCATCTGGTGCTCTACTTTCCAGCACCAATTCTGGCACTCATACTGCAACTTGAAGTCAATTGCTCTATTCCATAGAACTAGTTCAAGAAATAATTCAGCGCATTGTTCCTTATTACATGCTTCAATTAAACTTCATTGAAGCAACAAATGGATGTAGATCCATGACGTCCCACCCAGATTTATATCTCACTGCTGATAAACTCTCAACAACATACCATTTCCAAGCATGGAATATGACTCCATCAGGACAATGGCTTCCCAAGATAACCACGGCCCACAATCAATATCAACATAGTCTAGGCCAAATTACCAAACCTCAACAACACTCCAACCAACGGTCTCTCTTCCCCACATGCCTGTACAACCAAAGGTAGTATGCACCTTCATTGTCCAACAACTCCTCGACTGCTCATCTTCCTTTCGAGGGCTTCAGTACAGGCCGGGCAGGAAGTATCAGAGAACCATGGCTCCAAGAGTTCCCACTTTAATCATTATCTTTTCATCTCAGCAACACTCCCACCAACGGTCTCTCTTTCTCTTCCCCACATGCATGTACAACCCAAGGTAGTATGCACCTTCACTGTTCCATAGTTCATCGGCTGCTCAACCTCCCTTCCAGGGCTCCAGTACAGGCCAGACAAGAAGTTTCAAAGCACCGTGGCTCTAGGACTTTCCAACTTTAATCAATATCATCTCATTTGCATTACACACATGCAGTTGTCATGAGAGAGCATTATAAAAATTTCATTTTATAAATCAAATTAATTTCATAAGGAATTCGACTTTTCCCAAATATGAAATTCTATTTATATTGCATACAACCAACAAATTGTTAGCATTTTTTGTATATTATAATTCATCATGCACGTCACCTTATGCAATGATTCTTAGAATTGCATGCACCTAGCAATTCAATCACAATTACCAAACAACTCTACCAAATAGAATGACTCATCATTTTATTCATATGCATATTCATAATTAATAACAGTAAGTTCATTTCTTCAATTTTCTTAACAGAAATTTTCTACAGTCATTATTCCTGTGACCACCTCACTTACAACTTCCCTGTTGCAATGTTTATCAGTTCCTGAAATGTTCTCAACTTCATGAGTTAGCAAAATTTCAACCATTAGTATAATTATTTTCATGCAAAAGCATATATACATGCACTCACAAAATGTATTCGGTAAAAAAAAATGCATTTAAGTACACCATTCCATCATGTATGAGTGCAATTCTTGTCACTTACCAGGCATGAGTGAAACTATCAATGCCTAATTACTCAATGCACCTTTGCATTGACCTTCAAAATGAGCCTTATCTAAGTCATGCATCTCACCATCCATAAATTGGAAATATGGCCAATGTCTTGACCCATATCCATACACTCCCCATTGTCTTCACAATTACTTGGATGCCTTCCTTTTCGACCTGAACACTACACCAAGAATACAATTCTGTAGTGTTTATTAATGTTAGTAAAAAGGTTGCAGCCCAAGTTTTATTTAAAGTAGGAAGCTCATTGGTATTTGGGTGGCACATAACCTTTCTATAACTATACCTTGACATATCCAACCATGTCCTGGTCTCCTACATGACTAGCTTTCTTAGCCTCATTCCTATAACAAGCCCTTATCTTTTATTTTCTTTGGTTATTGTCTCATAACCAAATTAACATGACATGATACTATGTCAGTGTATGCATTCAAAAGCTAAAAAGCTTTGATAACTATAACATGCCTCTAGCCTTTACCACACCTAGTGGTAACTTAATCCTGTCAATGCACTTAAACAATACCATATAGCGTAGTAACATCCCAATTTTGGGAAGTTCTTACATGGATTTCCCTTTGGCAATTTCACACATAATTTCCAAAAGAGGGATACTTACTTGTAGGGCTGCCATTAAACGAGTTTAATGCTACCCGATCAGTTGATGACAATATGAGCTCTTATGCTTCCTTATCAGCCTTATAATTCAATGTTCCATCTTTGTGTTGCTTCCATCCGTGTGCAACAACATTATCAACAACACTTGAAAACATGCAAGTATTATCACCCTTTGACTGTCCCAACGAGCCATATAATACTTGTTGCTACAGTAATTGCAACAACTTCTTTCTTCATGTATCACGTTTCCTTGTTTATCCCAAAAGTCTTCCCTTCTCCTGGATTTATGAACCTTCAAATGCTCTTCACTGTAATTACTGTGCATAATTATTCATGTTCTGAGCACCTTCTTAGCCAAAACACTCTTGGTTGTCTTTTTTCTTCCATCCAAATACTAAGATGATATTAATCTTCAGATTTTATTTATTTCCTGGATCCATCTATCCCAACTCATACTTGGATGAATTATGATTCTAATCTTGTTGTCTTATAGACTTTGGATTTTCAATATCCATTTATTTTTCGGATCCCTCTGATCCAACTCCTCCTTGACCCCATTCTATTTCTAGTCATGTTTTCTGAGGAACCTTGGACAATTAACACCAATTTCCTTCTTGAGGTGGTTGATTTATCCTTTCCTTAACTAATCATATCAGTACTTGGATTTGTTTGTTGCCTATTACTTTCCCTTGCCTTGACCAATCTGATTTCAACCTACCTTGCACAATCCATATCTATTATGCCATAAATAATGCCCTTCATACCATGCTTTTACTGCGCACTCTGATGATCATAAGGGAAGCATTACTCTAATTTCATAGCTAATCCATGGATAGGATGCATTCCTTATCCAATATGCAATAAGCCTCTTTCTTTATCTGATTACTGTCATTTAGGTAGTCAAGTCCTTTTATAATAGATTTGACTCCCATGTATTGCTTTAATCTGTAACTGGTTTCTTTTGGAGTGAATGCACTTTCACTAATTCCTTCCCTACCTGATCTATTCCTCTGTCCGGACTCCATTGAATACTTGACTAACATAAGAGGACTTCCTGTAGTGGCTTCCAAAGACTTTATGGATGCGCCAAGATTCATACCTTAACCTTTGTAGTCTTGGCCTTTGATCATCTTCTG
>SNQJ01S0005309.1:195561-211061 GCA_010110895.2 Picea sitchensis
AAAAAAAAAAAAAAAAAAAAATTGGGCAATTTGTTGTTGATCAATTTTTTTGCATCAACCCCCCATGCATTGTGTAAATATTTTTTTGCACAAACTATTGATCCTATAGCTCTTTCAACTATTTGAATATTTTCTTAAATCCAACTATGTATGACACACATGTGTCAAACAATATCCTTCATTCTACCTACCAAATTGGGCCTCCATTTGATTATTGAAGTTCTTGTTCACATTCATCTTCATAGTCAAGATTGTGCTAGCTAATGGCTTCCTTCAATATGTTCTTTTAGAATGGAAAAGTTTCAACTACTAATTTCTTTCTTAATCTTTGCAATCAAGAAGCAGCCAAAATGTAACAAATAAATGTTATTTTGTGAAAAACCTAACCAAAATATTTGCAAAAATAAATTCATAGAATTTTGGAAAATAATAAAATCCATTTTCAATTAGAAAATCAATTCACTAAATTAAGAGAAAAAACAATATAAATCATCTTAATCAACATCCCCACATAACATTACATATACATCAATGTCATCAGCATTGCATATTTAAATATGACATGAGATAAAGTAACATTATCATCATAAAGCATAAAATATAACAATGTGATCTCACATCACATAATATAAGTCCAAAACAATTACACACAAGTCTATGTCATTTAATATGCACCCATGTGTTTGGTTAATGAATAGTTAACTTGAGCTAAAACAAAAATGTAATTTAGGTCATTGTTTGTTGAAGGGATCAAAATGTAGGGCATTGCAATGTAGCCTTAGTCAATGTTGTCATAAGGAGGTGGAAAAGTATGGAACAAAATTGATGGGTTTCTCTCACAATAACTATTACAAGAGAGACTAATTATCAAAGTGAAAGCTCATCATTTTAAATTTGTCAATCAAGATTGATCATGTGGAAAAGTCTCTTCTACCCAAAAAAACAAAGGAAGTTGTTTTCTTGATGAAGAAGTTTATTGAACTATTCTTTGGTAGATTAGGTGTAAGGGAGTAAAAGATACTAAAAATAATTATAGATTCAAAGTTAAATCTAAAATGAGATTTAATGCTACTACTAGTAGTTAAGATAAACTATATGGGCTAGTAGGTGCAAGGAGTCTCTTCAATCTTGACGGAAAAAGTGTTTAAGATTATTTGGGCATTAGGGATTGAGATTGCCTCCAATAATGAGGAAGATGGAATTAGCGACACTCCAAGGACTCAATGTGTTAATCAAATGTGACATTATCTGAGTTATTATACTAGGAGATCTGACTCTCATCATTTGGTTTCTACTCTTGAGAAAACTTTTGAAAGAATCAATAGTGGTAAGGATCACTCAGAGGGAAATCTATTTGTCTAGAGAAACAAGGTATGTCTCTTTCCTACATATTAAGTGAGAGATAAACCAAGAGTGGATTGCATGGCTAATGAAGGGGAAATCTTATTTGAAGGACTAATCATTTTGAAGGATGATAGGGTGGAGATAAGCAACATTTAGAGGGAAAACTTCATCCAAACCAACCTATCACTCCAAACAATATAGCGTACCAAACAGATTAACATAAAGTATTACAAACAACTTCCCACCAAAAAGACACTTTCAAACTTGAAACAGATTTAACATTCTAAGTTTATGGCATCAATATGCAAGCACGATACATAAACCGTTGAATCATAAGTTGATAATTTAGCTCAATATCAAATGCCTCGGTAATTATATTCCATGGATACAATATCAAAGTATAAAGTTATTCCACTTATTGTTATGAATAATACACTCCCACTTCAACATGTGTCCATGTGTAGTTCACATATTTGTCTCAAACCACACAAACAAGATAAGATACTTTATTTAATGTCCACAGGTGACCAGAAGAATAAGTCAATGGGATTAAGACATTTGACGTTGTGTCCTTACAATGTTTCTTGGAAGAGGTATTTTTCCATAATTCTTTCCAAAGCTTATAAAGGAGAACTAGGAGAACTTTTGTTTGGCTGGAAAAGTCGTAGGGTTTTCCCAGATTATAAGTCCATACACAAAGTATTAAAATAGTACTTATGTTTTGGATACGCTGCAAATATGCCTAATATACAGAGGTGAGAAAATGTTTTCAAGATTCAATTGATAAAGTATGTCATTTTGAATTGCATCGTTTGAAATTTGATGTGTCATTGATTTAAGTGTTATGGTTAAAGTTAAAGACTTTGGTTGAGAAAAAAACCTTGTATTTATCTTTTTTTCGTGTTTATCCGAGAAACATACAATATTAGGATTAATATATGGATTTGGTTATGCTTTGGGCATTCAATGTGTTTTCCATAATTGTTATTGTTTTCTTTATATATTTGATGGTTCGAGGAAAGAATCACTTTGTGGCATGACTTAAGTATCTTTATCTTTCAGAATCTTTTATACTTGTTTTATATTTTTTTTTTAAAAGACAAATGCATTCAAAAAGGGAAATGAGCTATGTGTAGCTAAGTGAAAAGAAAATGGTCTATGCACTTGGTTCCTAAGCTTTCATCATAGGAGACCTATTCGCATGAGACTTGCATTCCTCTAATGCAATTATACTTTTGATGTCATTCCTAAAACAACATTACATGTAGCCTATATGCTTCTAGCTATATTCAAAAACTCCTTAATGAAAATTAGTCTTTTACATAATAATATGAGACCTCAAGTGGTATTAGTCATTGACATACCCTTAATTGTAGAGCATGTGAAGCATAACTTGAAAGAATATGTTGAGGTGTGTGTTTGTACATTTAATAGGTGAACATGAATAGAGATACAATTTGTAATTAGATAAAGAGGATCATTAATATTATGTGGGCATTTTGTAAACTCGAAAATGGTGCTATATTTCATTTTATTTTTTTGTGAGAGGTAGCTTATTATCTTTCTCTTATACATATTATTTACTATGATCACATGCCATGCCGGAAAATGGGGAGCTTCATGCTCAGAGGATGCTAACATGGATGCACTGCAACTATCCATTGAAGTTGTTAAGCATGATGAGTCAATAATGAAGAATCCATAATAGAAGTGGTATAATCAATATAAATCTCTCATGAGCTTGAGAGAAGTGGAGGTTAGGATCGACACATATAAGAACTTTGTGGTAAAATATGATTNATCCATTGAAGTTGTTAAGCATGATGAGTCAATAATGAAGAATCCATAATAGAAGTGGTATAATCAATATAAATCTCTCATGAGCTTGAGAGAAGTGGAGGTTAGGATCGACACATATAAGAACTTTGTGGTAAAATATGATTAAAACTGACAGTGGGATATGCAAGAGTGTATAGTGAGAACCTTGACAAACACAACCCCTTATGCTTGTAGCGTTGTCCGAAGGAGGGGAAAATTATGTTTCTTTTTTCAAAAATGGAAAGTGAATATATTATAGTTTAATGAATATATTTTCCTATTATTTATATGGTTTTATACTTTATCAAAAGATTTGTCAAGACTTCACAATGTTTTATAATTTAACTGAAGATTTGTCAAGACTTTACAAGATTTTATAATTCTGAAAGATTCGCCAAAATTTTACAAGATTTTATAATTCAGTGAAAGATTTTCCAAGATTTGCCAAGATTTTATAATTTGGTAAACGATTCACCAAAAAATTATAGATACATATTATATTATTCATAAAATAGCCTTTAAAGTTTCCTACATATGTTCTTTCACCCATACATTTTAGAGGAGAAAAGACGGCTTGCTATTCCATACATATCTAGAGGTAAATGAATGTTCATCAACACTGACATTCTCACAACTTCAAGCATTAATGACACAAATGATGAAGATAATGAATAATGATATGATTTGAGGATGTAACTTTTGGATTTGCATTTGAATTAATATTTGCGACTTATATAAACCTCATGTTTTCTTTTCTATGGTGTAGTGGGTTATTGTATATGAAATCAAATTTATATATTGAATATATAAGTACATGAATTTTATTTTGGATGAAATGTTTCATAATTCTTTTGCAATACAATTATGAGAATAAATGATTTTCATACAAAAAAGGATATGAAAACAACATGAGCTATGGTTCCAAGGAAAAAATACCCATCTTGTGAAAACTTTCCCCAGAATGTTAGGATATTTAGACACTTAGGAGTTAGTTATCATCAACTTAGTCTAATGTGTCATTAGGTTAAAGTGTGTTTTTTTGGTATGCATTAGTATGCATTTGTAATCTGATGTTCATGATATGTTCTCGACATAGAGTGATCTGACAACTCATATTCTCCTTGATCTTAACGACTACATTGATCCATGGATTAACACCCGATTGGTTCATCATCTCTATTTAAAGAGCATGGAGGGTCATTTGTTGATGATCGATTGTGAGAAACACTCTGTAACATTTTTCTCTTGCATTAATAAATTGCCTCAAGTGGCCACGTTGGTTGGGTCTATGGATGTTTCTCCGCAGGGGTTTTACCACGTATAAACATCGGTGTGTTGATATTTGATCTAGTTGTGTGAGTGATTACTGAAGGTGTTCGCACTCTATTGGAATGCATGTGTTGTCAAACATGGTATCAGAGCGCATTTGAAGACATGCTCTCGTTATAGATTGAGATCTTGAAGCCATGTTGTCGCATCTTTGGTTTCTGCTATTTCTGTACATTTTTGGGCTGAGAGGATCATTCCATTTCATTTGGAGCGCTTCTTTTAGCTAGAAATGCTTGTCAATCACTCAAAAACGTTTTTCTCTTGCCTAAGATACGACCATTTCAATGTGATCCAGAGGTATAATGCTTGAATATGCCCTTTTAAAGTTTTACAGAGATAATATTTCGGTCTTATGTTTTTTTATTTCTAGGTTGCTACTCTTTTCGATCTTCATATGCTCTTTCCCTTGCGCTTTGTGCGATATCGGAAAATCAAAAGCATAGCGGAAATGGTTTTCTTGTCTACATATGCTCTTTGTCATGCGTTATGTGCGATCTCAGTAAATCAGAAACAGAGGGAAAATTTGCATTTTCCGGGTAAGCTAACCGAGATCTAACCATTGTTGTTGTTGTCGAGAAACCAATTGTTTTTGTGTGTGTGAATGCATGAAAATGATTTTTTATTGAGCACGCACTCCAAGGTTGTCTTCCACAACAACAACATCCACAATCCTCTTTCTTAAGACTATAATGTGTTTTGCACTAGCTCACTTGGTTAAAATTTGTTTTATTAAGTAAGTTCTTGAGGTTTTTTGAAAAACTTCATACATTCATTGTAAAGTGCATTTCATTTAATTATAAAAGTGAACCACTATTAAAAAATTTAATATTTTATTTTAAGTTATTTATTTTGCATGCAACTTTTATTTATAAAGTAACATCATTGTAAAAGTTATTCTCACATGTTCTATAAAAGTAGGTCACTTCATAAGCAACTTATTTGTAAAAGTGAGCTTACAAGCACAATTAGATAAAGAAGAGCATTACTATATGGACCAACTTCTACTTGTCACGTGGCTCTTTGGCGATCATTTATGCATTTTTTCAAAAGGGCATAAATTTCACATCCGGAGTCTGTTTTCAATGTCGTTTTTTGAACAACCTATTTTTTCGAGAGATTTCCATTAAGACCATCAATTTTAGCTTGTAAATACATATTGTCTGCATATTTTAATATGGATTCTCCCACTGATATTTTTCTTACCATTACCAACTACTTCTCATGGAAATCCCATATGGAGGATGTACTAAGAAGTAAAATATTGTACAAGATTACCTTGGGAAAAGAACAGGAACTCACTGATGATGAAAAATATGTCAAATGGGCTAATAGGTATGATGAAGCATTTGGACTAATCATAATTTCCATCTCTCATGATTTAAGGTTTCACTTTCAATGAATTGATGGCGTAGATAAATCTTGGGAAAATATTGAAGTTGTGTTTGGTAAACACAATATTATTAGATCCCATCAGTTGGAAAATCAGTTAATGAATTTAAGTCCAAATGATTTTCCTTGCATTGAAGATTACTTATCTAATTTCAAAACACTTAGAATTTTGTGTTTAGACTGACAACTAGATCTAAAGGAAGATTGGTGCATATATGCTATTCTTGCTAAGCTTGTTAGTGCATATTTTTTTTTTGTATCTACCTTTTATGCCACTAGAGAAGCTCTAGGGAGTGCTTATAAACAACCCTATATTGAGTCTTTTTGTGATGCTCTTATTCGAGAGCAAGATAATCTTGTGCAACTTGGATTGATTAGCACTGCAAGTACATCCAACAAAGCTTTAGTGGCCCAACATAAAGATAAATCCAAGAATCCCAAGAAGAAACATCCTTGCCACAACAAGAAGCAAAAAAAGAGTCTCAAACCCTCTCAACCAACTTTCGTTCCTAATGGTGACAAAGGAGAAAAATCCAAAAGTAAGAATATTGTCAGACATTGCAAATTTTGTGGAAAAGATGGTCATGTGGAATCCAAATGTTTGAGAAGAAATGATGAAGAAGCACAACATCAATATTGATTATTCTTCTTCTAACTCTTCTTCTCATGGACATGCACTTTCTGCTTCTGGTTTCTTCTTCAATGCAACTTCTACTTCTTATTTCGATGAGTGGCTTATTGATTCTGGAGCATCTTATCATATGGCTAAGGATAAAGCCATATTTTTTCTCTTAATGAATGTAACACCAAGAAAATATTTGTTGATGATGACAGATCTTTTAGCATTGTAGGGTCTCGAACAGTTCAGGTAGATAATGGTCATTTCAATGATGTATTATGTGTTCCAAGACTTTTATGCAACCTTCTATCATTGTATCAAATCACTCATTCGGGTGAAGGTAAAACCATAGAGTTTTCACCTCACCAAGTTGTAATCAAGGATTTAAAATATCCTAAGCATGTTCTCACAACTGGAAATATTGATGATGTTACCAGGTTGTACAATTTTGACAACTTTGGGTCATCATATTTTCCATGAGTTTTTGTTGCTCATAGCAATGACTTGAGCAAACTTTGGCATGAGTGGTTTGGTCATCTAAACTATCGCTCATTGCAACAACTATGTAATCAACACATGGCGAGTAGTCTTCCTTTTGTTTCTTGCAAAGATGGTGTTTGTGCTAATTGTGTTCTTGACAAACATCATCAGGACAATTTTGACAAACGTGTTGCCTCTTGACACGCCTCTACCCCTTTGCAAATTGTTCACAGTGATTTGTGTGGTCCTCTTTCTTCTCCTTCCTTCTCTGTGTGCAAGTATTTATTTTCATTGATGACTTATCCAAACGCACTTGGGTTTACTTATTAAAACTTAAGAGTGAAGTGTTTAACAAGTTTTTGGCCTACAAGGCCCTTGTAGAAAAACAATCTAGACATCAACTTCAAAGGTTAAGAACAAATAATGGAGGCGATTATGTGAACAAAAAATTTACAAGTTATTGAACTGCACATGGAATTCAAATGCAACACAGTGTTCCATATACACCACAACAAAATGGTGTCGTTGAAAGAAAGAATCACACATTAAAATAAATGGATAATTGTATGATCCAATCTAAAGGGTTAAGTCTTAATTATTGGGTGGAAGCCATCAATTTTGCAAATTACATAGAAAAGTGCACTCCCACAAAGGCTCTAAAAAATATAACACTGGAAGAAGCATGGAATATACTTAAGCAAGATGTAAGCCACTTCCGTATATTTGGCAGTGTAGCATGGGCTCACATTCCTGATTAGAAAAGGAAAGTATTTTATCCTAAAAGTGAGAAGTATATTTTTTTTTTGATATTTGAAGATGTCAAAGGTTTAAAAAAAATTCAACCTCATTTCAATGAAATTATAATTACAAAAGATGTTAAATTTGATAAAAATCTCTTGGCATGCAAGCCTAATTTGTCGTTTGTACCATCTTTAACCTACGAGCCATATTTTGTTCCTATTTTAGTTTCTTCTTCAGATGATTATGATAGTGAGGATGAAAATCGACCTCTACTTGCTCACCTTCCTCCACATGAGTGATCTGGATTTATGTAGGAACACAATGAAATACAGAAATACACATAAACATAGAGATGCAACGGAAATAAGACTTCATTTCATTAATAACAAATGACTGAAATATGCTTACAGATAGAATGGAAATAAACTAGCTAGGGCGCTGGTAGCTTATATCTGAGAAGAGATGTGGTGGCTACTGGCCTCTGAACTGTGTTATAATGAGGCTCAAAGGCCTATTATTATTGAGAAACAATGGAAAACCCTAAACATCCAAAGACCTAACCCTAGGAGATGAAACACCAAGACTATGGGCTCCGTTTGGGTAAGTTGGTACATCAACTTCCCGGGGACGTAACTTTGGCATACGATCTTTGTTTGACGCGTTCTATACCTCGTTAGAAAGATCTATCCGAGGACTACAAACAAACAACGTATCGAAATAGAATCACTTCCAAACAAAACTTCTTTGTATTAATCAACTGATTTCACTCATTACATAAGACACAGAGTGTTTAAGCTATAACTGCACAGAAAAGCAGGACATTTAATCTTAGTTCTCTGTTCCGGAGAAAGAGAATGTCAGATTGGCTCCTGGCCGACTGCTCAAGCAGAAACTAGCTGTCATTGGCTCTGATACCAATTTTATAGAGTAGGATCATTTACCATAACAAACCCATGACATTAAGATATTACACTTGAGATCAGTGTTTTTCATTCACAAGTTCCCGAAGGCGAGTGAAGAGGATACACACTACTCGACACTACTAAGACTCAGACTAGACTCTCTCTCCATTTCCGAATGAATAAATGAGAGGGGTAGAGTCTTTTTTATACAAATTCTAGCAAGTTACCGGTAGTCATAAACTGGCAACTGCCTGTAAACAAAATATTCCTTTCAAGTGGATGGGGCAGTTGTGGACTACAGTTGTTATCTCGTCCCTTAGAGGCTCGGCCATATGGGGACCCATACCAACTTTTACGGAATGACCAGATAAATATTCACAAATCTATGAATTGATTAAAGCACATGATTACAAAGTGGAGTTCTACTGGAACCCACGGAACTGACAGGACACCACTGTTGGCCCGTTAGACATGAAAATAATCAATACATCATTATTACAAAATAGTGAGCACTTGGCCCATCATGCTTCCATACGATTAACTATGTTGTACTCAGCAATGGAATCAAATGATCCATCACTGCCATAGTCAAAATGACTGCTCGGTGGAGAACTATGTTCATTTGAGAATGGTGGTAATCCATTGAAGCATTTGTAAAATGGAGATCCTTGCATGGCTGGTATCAATTCATCTTTAGGGACACATAAGTCACCAAAATATTCACTGGTAACTTTATAAGATTGAGGCTGGGGTGGCTCAAACTTTTCAAAATGCAGCTCACTTCCTTGGAATGATAAGTTAAAAACAAACCATCCCTCATAATGAGCAACTTCTTCTATTTCTGCTCTGAACCATTGTATAAAAGAATCCTTACTAGTTCCAAAGAAATTAACATCTCTGGGACAGTAAGTCCAATATAAAATATACAACCAACCAGACCACCAGATAGGCGTATCCTTGAATGTAGAGCATTCAAATATTATCCAACAACAACCATCATATTTTACTTGCAGCATTACTTTGCAATAATCATCATAAGATATACAAGGAGTATATAAGAGAATATATCTATGTCCTTGCATTGGTCCTCCTGTGAATGATCCTCTTGCCATTGTTTGGCTCATTCTGAAGTAATCAAAATATGATCTACAATGGTTATATTTTTGTATCCAGTTATTTAGGATATTTATACAAGCTGGACTGCTTCTAACATAACAACTTAAACAGTCAAAACAATAACAATATTCACAATCTGTACACACTAGGATCCATTTGAATCCTGGTAGAGGAGCATCCCTTATGCTCAAGGAGGATGAAGCCATTTTATGGTGTTGTTTTTCTCTTTAGATGGAGAAACTTCCCTAGTAAGAAGATCAACGACACAATTATCTTTACCAGGCTTGTAGTGGATTTCAAAGTCAAATCCGTCAAGCCACAAGCTCCATCGCAGAATTCTGTTGTTTCCCTGTTCCAACAGACGTTGGTTAGCCAACATTCCCTTCATATGCTTCAGATCTGTTCTTACAATAAAATGTACAGGTTTTAGAAACAATCTGAATTTCTTAATGTCATTTTTGACTACAAGAATTTCTTTATGTGAAGAAGGGTATCTTGGCTCAGTATCACTGAAACATCCAGAAGTATATATACAAACTTCTTCCAATTTGGGACCATTTTTTTGCAATAGTACTACTGCCCAAGTATCATTTGAGGCATCAGTTTCTAATATATGCTGAAAGGTCTTATCTGGAAGATATAGCTTAGGGAGATTCTGAATCTTCTGTTTTATTATCTGAACAACTTGGGTCATTTTATAATTCCATGGTAAAACTTTACTCAATCTTTTCTGCAGTATTCTGACATCCTTTGCTTGATTTTCATAGAACTGTCGGATGTAGTTCAGGCAACCAAGGAATCTTTGTAGTTGTTTCTGGTCAAGAATTTCATCAGGGAATTCTGAAAGCTTTTTCAAAATATGATCTTGGAGTTCTACTTCTCCCTTGGATAGTATCAACCCAAGATAATCAATCTTTGTCTATGCCCAACAAATCTTAGAACGGCTGAGCACCGAACCATATTTATACAAAAGTTCATAAACAACCTTCAAATGTTGTACATGAGCTTTGCAATCTACAGAACAAACAAGCAAATCATCAATATATACAATTACAAAATTGAGGTGTTTGAAGATATCATCCATTCTTTTCTGGAATTCAGATGGAGCATTCTTCAAACCAAAGGGCATCACTTTCCATCGATATTGACCATTTGGGACAACAAATGCAGTTTTGTATCTATCTTTAGGGATTATCCCAATTTGCCAAAATCCGTTTTTCAAATCAAAT
The DNA here is from genome assembly GCA_010110895.2 of Picea sitchensis. Classification (NCBI taxonomy): domain Eukaryota; kingdom Viridiplantae; phylum Streptophyta; class Pinopsida; order Pinales; family Pinaceae; genus Picea; species Picea sitchensis. Next base: position 206,529 of record SNQJ01S0005309.1, read on the forward strand.
TTACTGAAAACATTACACTTCCCAATCTTTGAAAACAACAACTCTTTGGATGGTAGAGGAAATCTGATAGGGAGTAGAGCATCATTCAAAGCTCTATAGTTTATCACCATTCTAGGTTTTCCCTTTTTCTGTTCACTGTGTTTGTTGACATAGAAGGTAGGACAAGCCCAAGGGCTCCTACTAATCTCTATCAACTTTCTTTCTAAGAGTTCTGAAATCTCTTTCTGGCAGTATTCACATTCTGTGGGAGACATGTGATTTGCAGAGGATTTATGTGGTTTTGGAGTGTAATCTTCCTTATAGGGCAGACTGACGAAATATTTTTCTCTGGTCCAAAAGGCATTTGGATAATCTGATGTACAATCAGATTCTATCTTATCTTTAATATCCTTTATCATTTCTATACCATGCTTTTCAGCGTGACCAATGATCTTTTGAATATGTACCAGACTGCTTGCAGATTTCTCAATTTGTTGGAAAGTTTGCTTTACTGCAATTCTTGTTTCATAACAAGACTTGTTGGGTACTTTGATTGTTTTGCCCAAAACTGTAATCTGTACAAAGTTACTACCTATAACAAAAGGTAAGCATTTATTTACAAAATCCTGTCCTAATAATATATCTGCACCAGTATCATAACAGTAAAGTGTAACATATATTTTTCCTTCCTGTAAGAGTATAGGGAAATCTGGAGCAATATATTTGATCTTTATTTCAGATTTGTTTATCGCTCTGAAAGAGATATCTATTGGCTGCCAATAATAGGATGGGATTGCTCCATGCTTAGCACAGGAATTCATTGCACCTGTATCAAGTTGTGCATCTAAAGTGTATTGCAGATATCCTTGGACTTTTAAATTTATAGGGATAACCAATCTATCATCTAAGCCATTTACTTGCTTAGACTCAAATGGTTCAGTTTCTGTATCTTCATAGAACATTTCTCTTTCTAGTTGTTCATCTTGTTTCATCTTGAGAAAGTTCAATTCTTCTTTCTGTAGCTTTAAGCTCTTCCATAAATCAACAACTAATGCTTCTTTTTCTTTGATTGATTCTTCGAGATGGAATATAGTATTGTCTAAAGATTCATCCTCTGATAGAGTTTCCTGAATAGGTTATGAAAACTTAACAATACTTTTGTCTCTAGACTCTTTTCTTTGTGCTGGGATAAAATCAACATCTGTAGGTGTGTAATTTTGAATATTCACCACGCTTGGCTGCTAGATCTTAGCAATTTGGGCAGAGAGTTGAGCAATTTGTGAAGCATAGTGTCTGGAGAGCTGAAATTGTCTAGGTGTAAGGACAGACAATTTGGCTTCAAGATCAGACCTTTGTTTGAGAAGAGAGGGTAGGTCTATATATGGTGTCATCATTTTAATGTCAAGAAAGTGGAAGGTTTCTTCCAAGTGTGATGAATCTGAATCAATATCAGATCCTTGGTTAGAGAGGTTGTCTTCAGGAAAGGAGTCACTATCCTCTGTGAGGGATAGGTATTCACCATCTGAACGGTTTTCAACTAATTCCCATTTGGAAGGATCATAGCCAGACTGAAAAGATCCATTATATTATTTTGGAATTTAGTCTTAGACCGCAGAGGACACTGAGAAGCCCAGTGGCCAGGCTTTTTGCAGATAAAGTAGGAGGACTGCTTTGCTTTATGATTCTGTGGTCGACGCTTGAAGTAGGCTTTCTTTCTGGAATGACTGTTTCTTGTGAATTTTTTAGGATATTTCTTAGAGAATCCTTTAGACTTAGTTTTGCATTTAAAACAACCACAATCCTTGTTACAGGATCCTTTCCTTGTATGTTTCTTGTTACAACCAAAGTGATATGTTTCTACAAACGTATCACAGATAGAAGAGTCGAAACCTAATTGTTTATTTAAAGATTTATTAGTCTTTTTCCTAAGACATTCTTTTTGCAGAGCCATAACAATATGCTCGTGTAAACCTGCTAGAGACAATTGTGATATATCAATATCCAATTCTTCAAGTCTATCTCTAACTAGGTCAGGTACTTTTCCAAGCATAGCAGATAAATACTTTCGTAAATATTCTACATTTTCTGGATCAGGGGCTTTGTACAATAAATCTTGCATAGTACAGAGGAATTCTAGGAGTTGAGATATATGGCATAATTGTTGATTCATAAATAAATCAGCATAATGACTAGAATCAATTTTTATATTGCCATAGAATTCATGCACTACAGCTTTAACAAGCTCTTCAATTGGAGTATTATTATTTAGTAATTTAAGCTTGTCTTCTTCTCGAACTCTGTCTCACCAGAGTCCTAAATTTCCAGTAAATCCCCAGGTTAACCTCAAAGCTAAATCGCTCCAAGTTACCTTATCTTTGAATATCAATTTTTGGGTCCTTGCCCAAGCTTGCCATTTTTGGATTATCATCATCATTTCATTTTTTGATCTGCAATTCAGATTTGTAATGGGAGCAGATTCAATATTCTCCCTTGAGAATGAAGCATGTTCAGAAGAATTGGCAGGGTCAAAGGGGACTTTTTTGGAATAACCATATTTTGCATTGCACCACTTTTCCCAAGCAGATTGGAAAGCATTTCCACCTGCATCATCATGTGATGAACGGGGTGCATTTTTTGTGGAACTTTCAGCATCATCTATTTCTTTGATAGATGGAATCCTAGTCTGTGATGCTTTCCTGATATCATCTTCTAATTCAGAAGATTGTTTCTTAACTAACTCTATTTTTTCAACAACAATTTCCAGTACTTCAACAATTCTTACTAGAGCTGGATTGGGAACTTCTTTAGCTAGCTGCTTAAGAGTTAGATGTTTATGTTTTTCTTTAGAACTTAAAGAACCAAACCATTTGAAAGAGGCATTTCTTTCAATATCTTCAGTTTTAAGGGGGGAAGGAGTTTTATTCTCTTCCTCAAAAGAATCTTTCAGACTAAAGACTGCAGTCTGAATTATTTCTAATTTCTCAAGAATCTTCTCAAGTTGAGACTTCATCTGTTCTTGATTATTCTCTAAAGAATCAATTTCTGAATGCAAACCATTCATATGGGTCTTAGTCTGTATCAAATCTTGCGCTATATCATCAATATTTTGTGCAAGACAAACTGATTGGTAGTTTGCATAATTTTGTAGTCTCACAATATCTTGAGATGGTTCTGCATCTGCTTTTCTATATTTTATGAAATCTAGGTCAGCTACCAAATCATTTTTGAATGCAGGAGTGTGATTTCCTGGTCCAAGACTTCTATGTGGTAGGGTAGATTTTTTATCCCTGGCACTCCTTGGCAAAGGGACATTTATCATTTTTAGCATAGGGATGGCTAGATCTTGACATTCAGAACAGTTGGCATGTTGGCCATTGTGTTCTATTTTTGACTGGAATGTCCTAAAATTCTTAGGGGCAGATGGTACATGGGATATGTTAGCTTTTACAGAGGACTCAGAGGTTTGCTCTTGTGTAGGGATATTCTTTTTACAATAATAGGAATTCTTAGAACCTTTCTGATGTGTCAACAAATGATTATCTAAATCAGATTTATTCAAGACAGGTTTATATACAGGGGATTTAGAAAATGAGGAGGAGGATAAGGATGATCTATCATAGAATGAAGATCTTCTTTGAGTTGAATCAGAGCTACTGGTTGAAAGGGAGGACAATTGTCTTTCTAAATCTTGATTTCTTGTGCTCTGTGATCTTCCTATTCTTAAGACATTTATTCCAGATGAATTTTGTTCTATTTTTAATTCTCTAGCCATGGGAGGCGATATCTTGGAAGAGATGGGTTCATATTCTGCAGACCAATCTTCAACAACAGTAAGTTTAGCAAAACCTAAAGTAAGAGGGGAGACGTTGTCGGGTCCAACCACCATGCTTTCGGATGTAGCGCGTTGAAGTAATTTGGGATTAAGCGCTGGCATAGTTGTAGAGACAAAGCGAAGACAGGTAGTGGAATAGTTGTATGAATTAACATCAGGCTCATATTCCTGAGCTATTAATCTAGTATTGTATAGAGATTTAGAGGAGGAAGACTGACTGAGGAAATGCTTGTACCATTTAGTTGGCTTATACTTAACATCAACAGATAAATCATAAGAAGACTTGTTGTTCGGTGATGCCATTATCAACTACTGCAACTTTTGTTACTCCCCGTTTTCCCCAAAAAATGTCGTTTAAGGCCTCAAAATGGCTCCGGAAGTTCAGGACCCGAAAAACTGCTAAAAATAGTAAACTATGCGAAAAATGAAAAACTGAAAGAAGCAATGGTGGGGGTCCAAGTGGAATAGGTGGGTGGCCACCAATATCCACCTGGATCATTCATCCCCCCTTAGGAAGCAATGGTCCCCATTGCGTTGAGTTCCTCCATGAGATGAGGAAATTTCTGCTGAACTTGGTCCTTGGTGAGCCATTTGCCTTGGTGAAGGAGTTGGCCTGCTTTGACAACTCGATATAGAGATATCCTTTGTTTTCGGGTGTGCTTGATCTATGTATCCATGATCTGATCAGTTCTGGCTTGTTCCATGCAGTCTGGATTTAACTC
>SNQJ01S0005309.1:213825-234372 GCA_010110895.2 Picea sitchensis
TGGAAATAAACTAGCTAGGGCGTTGGTAGCTTATCTCTGAGAAGAGATGTGGCGGCTACTGGCCTCTGAACTGTGTTACAATGAGGCTCGAAGGCCTATTATTATTGAGAAACAATGGGAAACCCTAAACATCCAAAGACCTATCCCTAGGAGATGAAACACCAAGACTATGGGCCCCGTTTGGGTAAGTTGGTACATCAACTTCTCGGGGACGTAACTTTGGCATACGATCTTTGTTTGACGTGTTCTATACCTCGTTAGAAAGATCTATCTGAGGAATACAACTTTTGGGTGAGAAACATTGATGATCCATGTTGCTCCTCGTTTTCCCCAAAAAAGTCGTTTAAGGCCTCAAAATGACTCCGGAAGTTTAGGACCCAAAAAACTGCTAAAAATAGTAAATTGTGCGGAAACTGAAAAACTGAAAGAAGCAATGGTGGGGGTCCAAGTGGAATAGGTGGGTGGCCACCAATATCCACCTAGATCAATGAGTCCATTGAACATGAACATAAACTGACACCACTGCTTCCCAGATGGGTATGTTCAACTCGAGAATCAGTTGGTGATCTTGTCGGTGATCCTTCATATCAATGTCAGATATGTTCACAATTTCAGTGAGCGTCTTCTCTTTTGGCTCAAGTTTTAGAGACTCACGATCCATAAACATTTGCGGAAGCTTCAAGACATCCATATTGGGACACAACAATGAATGAAGAGTATTTCTCTTTAATGGTGAATGATACTTAGGATCTTGTACCTCTTCCGAAAGGAAGAAAACTTGTTAGAAGTAAATGGGTGTACAAAACTAAGTATGCATCATATGGAAGTGTTGAAAGACACAAGGCTCGGTTATTAGCTAAATGATTCTCTCAAGTTGAATGCATTGACTATAATGAAACATTTTCCCCGGTTGCCAAAATGAATTCCATCCACCTTGTTCTAGCCCTTGTTGTCTCACATAAATGGGAGGTCCTTCAGATGGATGTTAAATCCGCCTTCTTGCATGGGGATTTGCAAGAAGAAATATAAATGGAACAACCTCATGACTATGTATAGAATGACTCCAACCTTCTTTGTCGCCTTAATAAATATCTTACAGTATTAATAAAAGTCCTTGAGATTAGTATGCCAAAATTGACATCTTTCTTCTTGAAATTGGATTTTCTAGATGTCATTATGATCCTAATGTCTATACCAAGAAAGTAGGAATCCATCTCATAGTACGTGTTATTTATGTTGATGACCTTATCATCATTAGTAGTGACCTTAAACTTTTAACCTATGTTAAATCCATCCTTAAAAAGAAATTTGAAATGATAGACTTAGGATTTTTTCACTACTTCCTTGGCCTCCAAGTATTGCAAACCAAGGAATGGATCTTTCGTTCCCAATCTAAGTATGCTTGTGACATTTTTCACCTCTTTCACATGGAAGATTCTAAACCAACCCCTTCTCCCTTCTAGTATGGAGTCAAACTTGTTGCCACCTGTACTTCTCCCGAAGTTAATGCCACTTTGTACCATTAGTTAGTTGATAACCTCTTATATTTGACTCATACCCATCCTAATATTTCCTTTTTTGTTGGTCTTATTGACCGATATATGCAAACACCCCATTAAATCCATTGGAAAGAAACTAAAAGGATACTTCGATATGTCTGAGGTACAGTTTAGTTTGAGATACATTACAGTTAAGGGGGAACTCCTTTGTTAGTTGGTTTCATTGATTCGAATTGGGCTGGTGACCCTAATGATTGAAAGTCTAATGCAAGTTTGTTTTTAGCCTTAGTTCGGGACCTATCACTTGGGCTTGTAAGAAACAACAGGCTATTTCTCTTTCTTCTACAGAAGCAGAGTATCGAGCAGTGGTTAATGCAAGTCAAGAGAACTTTTAGCTTTGACATATCCTTTTAGAGTTTGGATTCCAACACCAACATCTAACCACCTTCTGGTGCGACAATCAAAGTGACATCGATCTCGCTAAAGATACAGTTCAACATCAACGCAACAAACACATCGAGATACACATGCACTTCATCAGAAAGTGTATTCATGATCAAGCCATTGAAGTTCTCTTCTACCCTATAGAAGATCAAGTTGCATAAATTTTCAAAAAGTCTCTTACAAAAGCGAAGTTTTCCAAACTTCAATCTATGTTAGGATTTTAGGAATTTTTCGTTAAGGGAAGATAGGATCTAATGCCTCCTTCCTTCTCCTATTATGTTTCCTTCGTAAATCCTTCAATCCTATCCCAAGTTGTTCTTAAACGAGGATGTTGGGATATTTAGACACTTAGGAGTTAGTTAAGATCAACTTGGTCTAATGTGTCGTTAGTTTAAAGCGTGTTTCTTAGTGTGTTTCTTTAGTATGCATTTGTAATCTAACGGTCAGAATATGTTCCTGACATAGAGTGATCTGATGGCTCATATTCTCCTCTATCTTAATGGCTACATTGATCCATGGCTTAGCACCCGATTGGTCCATGATATCTATTAAAAGCACATGGAGGGTCATTTGTTGATGATCGATTATGAGAACCTCTTTGTAACATTTTTGTTTTGCATTAATAAATTGTCTTAAATGGCCACGTTGGTTGGGGTCGTGGATGTTTCCCACAGGGTTTTTACCACGTAAAAACATCGGTGTGTTGATATTTGATCTGGTTGTGTGAGTGGTTACTAAAGGTGTTCACACTTTGTTGAAATACTTGTGTTGTCGAACACAGAAGGCATACAAAAATATAGCGACATAAAGCTGCAAAGTGTCCAAGACATATAGAAATAAACACAATTAAAATAGGCCATTTGAAAAGAGTGAGCGGTGAGACTAAGAGGTAGGTTCAATAACCAATGTTTGCATTAAAAACTAGAGAAGAGCACATTTGTTTGGCCTTAGCATTATATTCTTCTCTATCATTATGATGTTTATGAAAAATAGAGAAATGCTTAGCAGTATCCCTTGCCATTAAATGTGATAGTATAATATGTTTGGCCTTGACTTTATATTAATCCAACATCTCTTTACAAATTTATTCATAGCTTGTAAACAATGCAATTTCATTGACCCCATGAGTCGTTGTTCTACACAATCCTTCTATGAGTGCATGATAATATGTCTTGTTGTTTGTGGTGTCATTCTTCTTCAAGAGCCTCATTTTTTTAACCTCTCAATATGAAAGATCATACAAAATGAAGGAAATTGCAACATTTCTTGGGTTTCTAGTAAGATCTATCTCTATGCACAAGCACCATAATTTCACCATTTTGAATATGTGAATAACTGGAAAAAATTAGTTACCCCCTCTACAATATTGGTTGTTTGGGTACCTTCGAGATGTAAAAAATCAACCATTCTCTACACATCATCCTAAACTTGATGCATGCCTAAGCTATTATCTAATATCCCAAAGAGATTAGTTAAATCTATCACAAATATAAGCTATTATTTATCTCTTATATGAATCCAAATGGGGTTGGTATATAGAGGGTACATTGTATATAGTTACATATAGATATATATATGGTACATTGTACATTGATGAATGATATGGTTATGAGATATCTAGTGTTTGGACTCTACCATGAACCATCTTCCTAAAAATTCCCTAAAAGAAAATCTATATGGTGTCCTATACTATAAGAACAAATGATATTATCTGATAACAATTTAGATTTGACCTTAAGCGCACATTCACACAACCATGTTATCACTAATCCTAATTTGTCTTGGAACCCTAAATGGAATATAGATCTAATTTTATTTGATCTGGATTTGTAAATGGAATGAAATGGAATATAGATGTATAGCAAATAAATACACAGAGATGCAATAAAACTTGACTTCATTTAATAAAGAGAATATGTTAAAACTGTAAAAATGCATACTGAAACAAACTTGCTCGAATAGTGGCAACCTATCTTTGAGAAGAGATGTGATGGCTATGCTCATTCGCAAGAACATGGTTACAATGCGGCTCCCAAGTCAATTTTAACATAAATAATAAATGAGAAAACCCTAAACATCCAAAAACCTAACCCTAGGAGATGAAGTGCCAAAAGTAATGTGGGCCCCGATGGGGTAATTTGGTACATCAACTTTCTGGGGCCGTAAATTTTGCATATGATCTCCATTTTAGGCACACAATATCTTGTTGGAAATAATTATGCGAGGAATACACATGTTGTCTTCACACTGTGGCGAAAGGTTATAGTGTGACTGTGTCGCACCCAAAAAACGTTGTTTAGGGCCTCAAAAAGACCCTAGAAGTTGAGGACCTGAAAAACTGCCAAAATGAAAATTGTTCTTTGAGCCAGTGGAATAGGTGGGTGGCCACTGATATCCACCTATATTAGTCCTCCCCCCTTAGGAATCAATGGTATCCATTGCGTTGAGTTCCCCCGTCAGATGGGGAAACTTTTGCTAAACTTGGCCCCGGGTGAGCCACTTGCCTTGGTGCAGGAGCTGTCTTGCTTTGACAACCCGATAAATTTGGATCCTTTGTTTTCGAGTGCATTAATACGAGTGTCCCTTATCTGATCAATGACTACATGTTCCATGCATTCAAGGTTGATCTCTTTCGATGTCAATTGCTCTGTGATCTCTGATCTGTCCAATAATGGTGGGAAGTATGGCCGAAGGAGGTCCACATTGAACACGGGATGCAGGCCAAGGAACGGGGGAATACTTAGCTCAAAAGCATTGTCACCCATAGCCTTGGTGATGGTATAAGGTCCATAGCAAAGTGGATGAAGCTTTCTATGGGGTCCTGTAAGGCGTTGTTTCTGCAAATGCAACCGGACCTTCTCTCCCACCTTAAACTTGTGTGACACCTGGTATTGATCATGGCATTGTTTGTACTTAGCATTGGATTTTTGTAAAATATCATGGACCTATTGTCGAATGTGATAAATTAATTCAATAAACTTGGTGGATTTGTCGGCCTCAGATTGAGCATGGGATGATTCTGCATGTGTAGATGCAAGGGGTAGTGTGACATCAATGGGATCTAATGTTTGAAAACCCAGCCCCGCCTGAAAGGGACTGTGGTCAGTCAAGCTATGAAGGGATTTGTTGTAGCTGTGTTGAACATAGGGGAAAATCTCATCCCATTTGTGTGGATTTTTGGAGTTTTACATACGCAAGATATGCACGATCATTCTATTGACGACCTTTGTCTAGCCATTAGTTTGGGGGTGGAAGGCGATGGATTTGGTGGGATTGGTGTCCAACAGTGACAATAGGCTGGACCATAATGTTTTGAGGAACCTTTTGTCTTGATATGATATGATGGTCTATGTTATCCCAAAGTGTACCCACACCCGTTCGAAGAAGAGCTTGGCAGTGGCCTCCGCTGTGATATTCTTCTTGCAGGATGTGAGGATTGCCATCTTAGAAAACTAATCAACCACCACAAAAACATAGTAATTTCCATCCTTGGTTGAAGGAAGGCTGATCCAGGTGGATATTAGTGGCCACCCACCTTTTCCAACTGGCTCAAAACAGTTTTCTGGCAATTTACTATTTTTAGCGGTTTTAACTTCCGGGGCCATTTTGAGGGCCTAAATGAAGGTTTTTCAATATATAGATTCTTAATGATATTTGAAGGAATTATTTATCCCCCAAAATTAATCTCCTCTACAATACCTTTCCAACGGGCTATCACACATCTAAAACGGAGATCGTATGCAAAAGTTACGACCCTGGGAAGTTGATGTACTAACTTACCCAAACAGGGCCCACATGACTTTTGACGTTTCATATCCTAAGGTTAGTTTTTTGGATGTCTAGGGTTTTTGGCATTCCTGTTTATTGTAAAAAGGCCTTCAGAGCCGCATTGTAATCATATTCTTGCGAATGTGAGTAGCCATCACATCTCTTCTCAGAGATAATCTGCCACCATTCTAGCGAGTCTTTCAATCTGTATTTTTACAGTCTCTGTACATTTATTTCATTAATAGAAATTGTGTATTACTGTATATCCGTGTTTATGGTTTCATCTCTGATACATTTTTGTTATATTATTGGATATCTGTGATATCTCTGTGCATTTCTTTATTATATCTCCGCTCTCATTTTGTGCCGAAAATAATCTGGATCAGTGGTATCATAACAGGTTGTTCTTGATAGTTTTTTTTAGTGCATGTCCCCGACGAGGTCCGAGTATATAAAGTTGGGTCTCGAGCTTTTATCTCTCGAGGAAAATATCTCTCGCACACCCAAGAAACCCTCAATGTTGGAAGAAAAAAAACGACAGAGCAGACGATTATATCAATATGTTGCTTGAGCAAGCTCTCATGCGACAGAGGGACGAAATGATGGAGAATTTTTCCCACATCCTTCAACGCCTTCCGATAGCATCAGGCACATATTCATCAAGCGACCACTTTGGACGCACCTCACCTTTTAAGTTACAGGTCAATTTTGATATTCTTATATTTGAAGGTCAGATAGATGCGAATGCCCTAGATAAATGGTTAAATTTGTTAGAAGGTTATTTCTTTGTTCACAATTTTTCCAATAGACAAAATATCATCTTCGCGCTCCTTAAGGCTCTCCCCCATGTCAAACATTAGTGGGAAACTTACTCGGACCAAAGTTACATAAAGGATTCTGGAATATATGGGGTCAAGCGCACTTAGGATTTTTTTGTGGATGTGGTAAACGAACAGTATTACCCTGTTAGCAACTATGAGGACCAGTACATGAGATGGACCACACTGCAGCAAGAGAGGGGCCAAGTAGTTCCGGATTTCACCAATACCTTCCATACCTTGCGCACCAAGCTAGGTATCAAAGACTCCGAACGACATTTGGTTCTAAAATACCGTGGGGCTCTACATAGATACATCCAAACTGAAATGGTTTTTTTGGACATCTCATCACTCGGTGCTGCTTATCGATATGTTGTTAAAATAGAGAAGAAATTTAAGCACTAGAACAAATGGGAGTTTGAGTCTGCAAATCTGCAACAACCAAAGTATGACAAAGACGACCATAACAAACAGTCTCCCAAAAACCAGTCCAAGCCACAAGAAAAGAAGGGTCACGGGAAGACAAAGAAGGACACTGGAAAATGGTGTGATTTCCCCTAATGCCCCTGGCATAACACCGATGAATGTCGCTCAAAACAGTCATTGGTGGCCTAGACCAAACATAAGGAGCTGAACCCTGATTCAGAATCTGATTCTGAAAATAATGGGAAAAGACAGATCATCGAGGCAGACCCCACTGCTATTGTCGTGACCACAACAATTCAACCAGAAGAACCAAAAGATCCTGAAGAGGGGGAGCACCTTTTTCATTCACACATGTGGGTGAAGGGGACCTCGCTGCATTTTATTGTTGATAGTGGAAGCCAAAAGAACCTCATCTCAACAAAGGTTGTCAAACAGTTGGGATTGTCGACAACACCACACCCGCAACCATACAACATCGAGTGGCTTCGCCAAGGACGAGATCTTTGTGTCAGCCAGCAATGTCGATTTTCATATGGCATCCAGCCCTTCAAGGATGAGGTATTATGTGATGTTTCCCCATTGGATTTCTGTGATGTTCTCTTGGGCCAACCATATATGTGGAAGTGCCATGCTATTTATGAGTCTCGATCCCGTAGTGTCATTGTTACTTTGAGGGGTCATCTCTACAGAATATCAGAGGTAGTTCCAAATACTGTCCCACCTAAACAGTGCCACAAGGTAGTATCTCATACTACAAAATTCATTTTCTTCACAATATTTTTAAAGGGTGAATAGAAGGATACTGCAACCACTATAGCCTCGACCCAAACACCTTCTATCCAACAGAAGCAGGTCGACAAGATTGCAGCAAAGTGTAAAGATTCCTTCTGCACATAGGCACCTCATGTAGCCAGACTGGTTAAAAAGGTCCAACCCTTACAGCCACATGTTTGTGACAACCTTCAACCAGCTAAGCAACGCAACTTCCCCAACAAGGCAAGCAGCTCATCAAGATGCAGATTCAACAAACGCTTTTCCCTCTCCCCCCGGCACTCAATGCAATGGAGACCATTTCTTCCTAATGAGGGAGGATTGATCCAGGTGGATATCGGTGACCACCCAACTTTTCCAACTGGCTCAAAACAATTTTCTGGCAATTTACTATTTTTAACAGTTTTAACTTTCAGGGCCATTTTGAGGGCCTAAATGAAGGTTTTTCAAGATCGAGCTTCTCAATTATAGATGAAGGCATTATTGAGCCCCCAAAATGAATCTCCTCAACGATACCTTTCCAACGGGCTATCACACGCCTAAAACAGAGATCATATGCAAAAGTTATGACCCCGGGGGGTTGCTTGACCCAGGAAGTTGATGTACTAACTTACCCAAAGCCAAAAGTTATGACCCCGGGAAGTTGATGTACTAACTTACCCAAACGGGGCCCACATGACTTTTGGTGTTTCATCTCCTAGGGTTAGGTTTTTGGAATTCTTGTTTATTGTAAAAAGGCCTTTAGAGACTCATTGTAATCATCTTCTTGCAAATGCGAGTAGCCATCACATCTCTTCTCAGAGATAAGTTGCCACCATTCTAGAGTGTCTTTCACTCTGTATTTTTAGAGTCTTTACATTTATTTCATTAATAGAAATCGTGTATTACTGTATCTTTGTGTTTATGGTTGCACCTCTGATACATTTTTGTTATATTATTGGATATCCGCGATATCTCTGTGCATTTATTTATTATATCTCTGCTCTCATTTCGTGCCGAAAATAATCTGGATCAAAGGCCTGACATGTAGTCCAACAAGATGGAGTCCCATGGTTTGTCGAGAGTAGGAAAAGGGATGTACAAGTCTCAATTATTGGTGGATGGTTTGGCATTGGCATAGGCAGTGTAAGACCTGATATACTTGTTGGCGTCCTATCGAAGTTTCATCCAATAGAAATGCTTCTGTAGTACTGCCACAGTCTTTTCCATGCAAAAATGTCCTGCCATTCGACTATGGTGAGTTTCTCAAACCATATTTGCATGCTCGCTTGAAGGAACACAGAGGTGGACCAGATGGCACAATAGTTCGTCCTAAATATGAAAGTTAGTGACAGTCACACATGTCCTTATCATTTGGTAATTGGTAGCCAAGTTGAGATCGCTCGTGTAGAGTTGGGGCTACTCGAATGCCTCATGGCCACAAGAGTGGAGAATCGTAGTTAAGGATGCAAATGGAGGTCAACTAAGGCAGTCAACGACATGATTGGTGCTCCCTGTCTTATATTTTGTGTTGATATGGAATTGTTGGAAGTATTTGGACCAATTTTGATGGCGGTTGTTTTGTAATTTTCCTTGTGTCTGCATGAACTGCAGAGGCTTGTGATCAATGTGGATGACTGTCTCCTTCCCGAGAATGTAGTGCTTCCATTATTGGTAGGCTTGTACAATGGAATGAATTTATTTTTCATATGTGGGGTACTTACATAAGACATCTGATAGTGTCTCACTATGATATTCCATTGGATGACAATGTTGAGTGAGGACTGCACCTACAACATAGTCTAAAGCATCGGTCTTAATCTGAAAAGGTTGTTGTAGATTGGGTAAGGAGATTAATGGAGCTAAGCACAAGTGATGTTTCAAATCATCGAATGATTTCTATTGTGAATTCCCCCACACAAACTTTTCATTGTCACCACCCTTGGTCACTTGGCTAAGGGCCCATTCACTATGGGAGAATCCCAACACGAACCTGCGATAGAAGTTGGAAATTACTAAGAAACTTCGAAGCTCGGTCAGTGTGGTCAGGGGTGGTCAGTCACGAATGACTTGGATCTTGGTTGGATCCACATGCACACCATGCTCATCAACAATGTAACATAGGTATTGGACCATGTTCATGCCGAAGGAGCATTTTTCCAAGTTAGCATATAGCTTGTGTTGTCATAGAGTGTGAAGGAATTTTTGAATATGTTGCAAGTGTTCTACCCAGTTCTTGTTGAAGAATAGGATGTCATACAGATGTACCACCACAAAATAATTGGTGAAAGGTCGCAATATATCTTCCATCAATCTCATGAAATTTGTTGGATCATTTGTCAAACCAAAGGGCATGACTAGCCATTTTAAAAGACCTTCTTTGGACTTGAAAGCAGTCTTCCATACATTAGTATGTTCTATTGGGACCCACTAATAGCCAGACTTCAGGTCAATCTTGCAGAAAAACTTGGCTCCCTTGATTTGGTCAAGAAGGTTGTCAATTCGGGGAATTAGGTACCGGTTCCTGACTGTGATTTTTTTTAGGGCCATATAATCAATGCAGAGTCACCAAGTCCCATATTTCTTTTGTACGAGTACAATTGGGCTCCCGTAGGGTGAGGAGTTGGATCGAATGTGCCAATTTTGAATCATCTCTTGGATCTGTCGCTTAATTTCCTCATTTTCCATCAGAGAGCGATGATAGACTGGCCCATTGGGTAAAGGTGCATCCAGGTTTAAATCAATTGAATTCTTGACCTGACAGTGTCGTGTCACCTCGGTGGGTGAGAAGAAAATGTATTTGTATTCTTCCACGATCTTGTCCACTTGCTTCTGCTGTGTGGAGAGGCCCTGTCAAGAGGCCATGGATGTGGTTATGACCTTCTATTCACTTTGAGAGTGAATCATAAAGAAGAAAAATTTATCAGTTTGGGAAATTACCTTCCTCCATTACTTAGTAGAGATCAAATAAATAGCGGTAGGTAGAGCTACCTCTGGTATCCTGTACAATTGTATACCCAAAGTAATAATAACACTACGAGGTATAGAATCATATATAGCATGTCATTTCCACAAATATGGTTGGCCTAAAATAACATCACAAACTTCAAGGGGGGAAATATCAAAAAACACCGCATCCTTGAAGGGCTTGATGTCGTAGGGAAGAATACACTATTGGCCGACGCGAAGGTCTCTTCCTTGGTGGAGCCACCCGATGGTGTAGGGTTGCGAGTGTGGTGTTGTTGGCAGGTTCAACCGCTTGACAACCTCTGCTGAGTTGGTTAAGAAGGTCGTCAATTCAGGGAATTGGTTATCGGTTCCTAACTGTGATTTTTTTTTAGGGCCATGTAATCAATGCAGAGTCACCAAGTCCCATCTTTCTTCTGTACGAGTACAATTGGGCTCCTGTAGGGTGAGGAGCTAGATCGGGTGTGCCCCTTTTGAAGCATCTTTTGGATCTGTCGCTTAATTTCCTCATTTTCCATCAGAGAGTGGCGATAGATTGGACCATTGGGTAGAGGTCCATTAGGTTTGAGATCGATTGAATGCTTGACCTGACAGTGTCGCGACACTCTAGTGAGAGAGAATAAGATGTATTTATATTCCTCCATGATCTTGTCCACTTGCTTCTGTTTTGTGGAGAGGCCCTGTCCAGAGGCCATGGATGTGGCTGTGACCTTTGATTCACTTTGAGAGCGAATCATGAAGAAGAAAAATTTCTCGATCTGGGAAATTACCTTCCTCCATTGCTTAGTAGAGATCAAAGAAATAGAGGTAGGTGGAGCTACCTATGGTATCTTGTACAATTGTCTATGCAAAGTAATAATAACACTCTGAGGTATAGAATTATATACAACATGTCGTTTCCACAAATATGGTTGGCCTAAAAGAACATCACAAACTTCAAGTGGGGAATATCACAAAATACCTCATCTTTGAAGGGCTTGATGTCGTAGGGAAGACATTATTGGATGATGTAGAGGTCTCTTCCTTGGTGGAGCCACCCGATGGTGTAGGGTTGTGGGTGTGGTGTTGTCGGCAGGTTCAACCGCTTGACTACCTCTGCTAAGATTGGGTTCTTTTGAATTCATCTATCGATAATGAAGTGCAGTGGAGCACCCTTCACCCACATCTGCGAGTGAAAAATGTGTTCACCTTCCTCTGGTTCCTCTTGTTCCTCTGGTTCACTTGGCTAGACCTTGGTGGTAGAAATAGTGGCACTCGGTTCTGCATCAATGATCTGCTTCCCTTTGTCTGGATCTGATTTAGAGTTGGAACCTGCCTTTGACTCTCAGGCTTTCATCTTAGTCACCAACGACTTCTTCGAGCGACATTCATCGGTGTTATGCTAGGGGATTTTATGGAATTCACACCACTTCACAATATCTTTCTTCATCTTTTCATTACCCTTGTTTGTTTGCATCTTGGACTGGTTTTTATAAGGGGGTCCATCCTTTCTACGTCCTTTAATCTATGGGTTGGGGCCACCTTTTCCCTGCTTTTGTTGTGAGGAATTTGCAGATCCAAAATCCTGCTTCGTTTGTTAAAATTTCTACTCGATTTTGACAGCATATCGATATGTCGCACCTAGTGATGAGATGTCTAGAAACTCCATTTCTGTTTGGATGTATCTATACAGAAAATCATGGTACTTGAGCACCAGATGTCGTTCAGAGTCCTTGATATCCATCTTGGTGCGGAAGGTATGGAAGATATTTGTGAAATCTGGTACTGGTTGGTCCCTTTCCTGTCGCAATGTGGTTCATCTCTTATATTGATCATCATAGCTTACAACAGGGTAGTATTGTTCCTTAATAGCATCCCTGAAAGAATCCCAAGTGGGGGTGACCGTAAATATTGCATATTCCTTAGTGGCCCTTTTCTCACAGTAAGTTTCCCACAAATCCTTGACACGGAGGACAACCTTAAGGAGTGCAAAGGTAATATTTTCTCTATCGGAGAAATTATGGACCGAAAAATACCCTTCTAGCAGATTCAACCATTTATCTACAACATCGCATCTACCTGGCCTTCAAATAAGGGGATATCAAAATTGACTTGTACCTTGAAGGGGGCGACATGGTTGTTTGATGAAGATGTGTCTGATGTTTGCAGTCATCGAAGGATCTATGCAAAGTTATCCATCATCTCGTTCATTTGTCGCGTGAGGGATTCCTCGAGCAATAGTTTAAAAGGATCTCTTGCTCCATTGTCTCTCTTTTCTTTTTTCATGGGAGGTTGTTGTGATCAGCGGGGACAATCTTGCAAGGTCTCAACCACTTCGAGTCCCAACTCTTTGTATCCTGACTTTGTTGGGGACATGCATAGAGAAACAAATAAAGAGCATATTGTTGTGATACCAGTGATCCAGATTTTTAAATGAAACGAAATGGAATACACATGTATAGCAAATAAATACACAGATATATATTAAAACTTGACTTCTATTAATAAAGAGAATATGTTGACATTGTAAAAATGCAGACTGAAACAAACTTGCTCGAATGGTGGTCGCTTATCTCTGAGAAGAGATGTGACAGATACACTCATTCGTAAGAAGATGGTTACAATGAGGTTCCCAAGGAATTTTTAACATAAAGAATAAATGAGAAAACCATAAACATCCAAAAACCTAACCCTAGGAGATGAAGTGCCAAAAGTCTTGTGGGCCTCGATGGGGTAAGTTGGTACATCAACTTCCCTTGGTCGTAACTTTTCCATACGATCCTCGTTTTAGGTGAATGATAGCTTGTTGGAAAGAACTATTGGAGGGCTACACATGTTGTTGTCAAAATGTGGCTAATGTCTATTGTGTGATTGTTCCTCACCCAAAAAATGTTGTTTAGGGCCTCAAAACGACCCCGAAAGTTTAGGACCCGAAAAACTGCCAAAATGAAAACTGTTCTTTGAGTCAGTGGAATAGGTGGGTGGCCCCCGATATCCACCAAGATCATTATTTCTCTTAATAAATATTCACTTGATAATAATTTACACATTAATTATGGAATTCATCTCTAATTTCCATTAATAATTCTAAAGCTTCCTTATATAATATTAATTTTTCAATTCCCTTGCCCTCTTTTGACGATATTGACACCAAAACTATCAATGATTTACATCACTCCTCCATGCCAACCTCCATCAATCATCCCTCCACAGTCATCAATCTTTCCTCCTTAGATATTGACCCTCCCACCTTCCATCTTCTCGAGAAAGGTTTTAACTTCGCCATTGTACCTCATTATATCCCACTTGAAGACATTATCTGCGTTATTGAATCCATAACTCATAAATTTACCACACATGAAGCTGAAAAATTCGACAAGAATGTGGAAGAATTATTTGTCATTCCAAACCTCCTAAACCAAACCTAACCAAGGAAAAGTTCCAATCCATTTGTCACCTCAACGACAATCCTAGTATCGTTATCTTAAAAGCAGATAAAGAAAAATCTACGATTATTATGAACACCTCTTCATTGTATTAATTTCACCATTCACAATACAATATATACACAATATTTAGGTAT
The DNA here is from genome assembly GCA_010110895.2 of Picea sitchensis. Taxonomy (NCBI): domain Eukaryota; kingdom Viridiplantae; phylum Streptophyta; class Pinopsida; order Pinales; family Pinaceae; genus Picea; species Picea sitchensis. The sequence goes on from SNQJ01S0005309.1 coordinate 228,060, forward strand.
TTCAGGGCTACCAAAACCCTAATCCCTTAATACGGGATTAATTTAGAAAACCACTAAAAATAGAAAAAAAACCACCAAAAAACATTTCAGGGCACTACCCTGAACCCTGTTGACTCCGAGCTATTGCCTAGAGTCAAACACTCTGCCTAACCAAGGGGGGGGGAATCTTGCGCCCCCCCCCAAGGACCCCCCTAGGAAAGCACTCGGTTCACACAACACAAATAGCGAAAGGGGATCGTCGAATGCAATCGTCAAATATGATGCACCCCCCCACACACATGCAAGGAATATAATACCTACCCAACAAACAAAAGGTACAACCATGGGGTCTTCCTTATCCCAAGTGGCCACGAATAATTTTATGGAACATTTTGAAACTATGGTCATAAATTCCTCGAATCTCAAACCAAAATGTTGTTTTAATTTTTCGATAACACCTTCGTTGTTTGGTCTCATGGCCATTCCTCCCTCCTCTCCTTTCTCAACCATATTAATAACACTTCCCCCTATATCAAGTTTACGATGGAAACATAAATGGATAATGGATAATTCTCTTCCCTTCTTAGAGGTTCTTATTTCCCACCCTCCTAATGGCTCTCTCATCCACCAAGTTTATAGGAAAAAGAACCATATTGATCAATACATTCATGCCCATTCCCATCATCATCCAGCCTAAAAATCCATTGTGCTTAAAAATCTCATTTCGTGAGCTAGTCGTATCTTCGCTTCTCAATTCCTCGATCAAGAAAAGGCACACTTAACAACGACCTTTTTATCCAATAGTTAATCTATATATAAAATCAACAAATCTTTTTTCTCAGCCCGCAAACCTATTTCTAAAATTCCCCCCTCCTCTCCACCTCAAGCTCTCATTTCTCTACCCTATATTGAGGGCACCATTGATTAAATTTCAAAAATATTAGCCAAAAATAATATTAAAACCTTCTTCAAACCCTATAAAATGCTTAACCAATTATTTGAAACCACCAAGGATAAGTCAGACCCTATGCTTGGCCTAGGAGTTTACCACATTCCCCGCTCCTATGGAAAATCCTACATTGGACAAATTGGCAAATCATTCAAAGCCCACCTCAAATAACATATTGTTGACACAAACCATAATCGCATCTTTAAATCTGTTATTGTCAAGCACTCATTTAAATATAAACACCTAATTTGCTTCAACCAAACAAAAATTCTTGCCTCGGTGCCCTACTACACCTCACACATCATTTGAGAGGCTCTTTACATTGAAAACCATCCAGATAATTTTAATCAAGAAGATGGCTATAAACTAAGCCATTCTTGGAAGCCTACTATTCATCACCTTGAACAACAAACCTGATTTTTTTTCTATATTATGTTTTTGAATCCTCGTTCTTTCTCCCCCTAACCTTGTTTCCATTGTTTGTAAGCTCCCTCTTTAACCCTGGCCTCTATTTTCTTTTTAATCCTTAATTCTTTTTCTTTTATTGGACCCTTTTGGCGCTCATTCCCATTTAGTGTACAACCTTATATTCATATTGTTATTTAATTTTTAACTTTATTATATTTCATAACGATTAAATATTTTATTTTATTCACTTTCATAACGACTATTTTTTTTATCCATATCTTAAGTGCTAATTGATTAATCCCCTTCAATTGTCTTTAGTTCTTTTCTTTAACGTCATCTCATCTCTCTCATCCTATTTATTTATATTCACTTGAAACATTAAACATTTCAAAACTATTTACACAATTTTATTCCATAAATACTACAATAAAATAATATTGTATATTAAAAAAAAATCTGCATAGCTTATTGTACTATAAAAACAAATAATATCATGTCAATCAAAAAGAGAATCTATATGGTATCATATTCTATAAAAACAAATAATATCATGTCAATCAAAAAGAGAATCTATATGGTATCCTATTCTATAAAAACAAATGATATTATGTCATGAACTAGAGCAACATGTTTAGAGCCGAATGATGTTAGACTACAAATAAATTAAGGAGTTTCCACTATATTTCATCTATCGAAACTTGTCAATTTGCCAATTGACTAAATATTTTATCACCGTGATTTAAAATCATAGCATAACTGATTTAACTCATAAATACAAAATAAATTTTATATTTGTCAACCTAAAATTAATTGCCTTAAAAGAAGTCAACTTTCTTGATTGGGGAGTCATGGTTAATTTAAGAGAAAATGATTCATAATGAGATATACAAAATAAATAAGAATTTTTAATATGGATGAACTTTTATAAGTCGATTTGTTCGATTTTTAAACACTAATATTAAATTAATTTTTTTCACCAATAACCTATGCATTGGAAATAGATAGTTGTTAAATAATGTAGGTAGATTATTTTCTTATCAATAATGGGAATATATAATTATTAAGTAGTACGTGTACATTATTTGTTTAGGAGGGTAGTTTAGTTATATTAGGTGAGTGATATTATGATTAAAAATTGTAATTAACATAATATACATTTATATATAATAAATTATAAGTTTAGGTAATAATTACATCAATATATATTAGTTTAATTTAATATTTTATAAAATTAAAAATAAATTAATAATAATAAATAAAGTAATAGGTGAGTGATATTATGATTAAAAATTGTAATTAACATAATATATACTTATATATAATAAATTATAAATTTAGTTAATAATTACATCAACATATATTAGTTTAATTTAATATTTTATAAAATTAAAAATAAATTAATAATAATAAAAGTAATAATAGTATTAATCTTTTTTATTCATTTACATTATTAAAGTATTTGAAGTTGTCTAATAAAACATACACAAAATGTTATATAAAACTAAAAATAATATATAATATTTTACAAAAATAAAAATAATGTAGTAGTAATGTTGGTAATTTTATTTACTAATTTTTTTTAAATAAGTTTTTGTATTATAAGTTACTTTTCAAATTTCTTACAAAATTAAAAATATTGTAGTAATAATGTTGGTAATTTTATTTACTATTTTTTTTGTAAATAAGTTTTTGTATTATAAGTTACTTTTCAAATTTCACTATATATATGATTGTCTGCAAAGCATAAAGTTTACTAGTTTGCATTGCCTAGGTGGGAAACCATACATTTAGGTGTTCAAAATAAACCAATTCCTAAAATATAAAAACTTGCCATAGCAAAAAAAACAACTCCTTATGCACGTTGTGTTGTCTATCAACCTCAATGCCACACAGGGCGATAATAAAAACTAACCAAAACCTGGCCATTAGTATAATCCTAAAACTAGAACCTGAGAATGATGTCTTCATGTTGGAACCGTGTGCGGGTGAGCAGGTGCCCTAGTGTCACTGGACTCCAAAGTCTTGATTGTCATTGCGGTCGAAGGAACCAGAGAGTGGTGGAGGAGTGCAGATAACAGAGCCTCCAAATGTTCTTTGCGACGCTCCCTGAGCTCACACCTGAACACAAGATCCTCCAAGTTGTGCCTAACTTCGAAGACTAGTTCTTACAAAATATCCATTAAAGCTTGGATACAAGAGTAATCCCCACATGCACAACAAACAGGCGGAAGGGGTTGGGAAGGGTCGCCTCCAGAGTGGGAATGGATTTGGGATGGGGGTCATTCGGTGGTGTTGCAGAGGAGTTGGATGACCGAGAGGTGGAAGGAACATATGATTTAGCACCAGGGGCGAAGCCCAGAGAGTTCCCCTGGTTGTCAAATCACTCGACTCAACAGGCCCAAGGTGAAGACAACGAAGCAAGGCTTTGATGATCAATGGGGGATTGAGAAGCAATGAAAGTGAGCAAAGGTTGATGCTGGTCAGGATTTCGATTAGCCATCCTTCCATAAGTATTGTACCAGGTCAAGCATTATTTGAACTTTCCTCTCTACCTTGGCATAACCAGGAAGGGGAGGTGGGGGAGGAAAATATTCAAAGAAGAATTCTGGAACCGAAAGGAAGGGACGAACGAAGAATTGAGACAGTGGAAGAACACAACAACAGTGGAAAAAGATAGGAAATGGAGGAGGAACGACCCCAGAGCCAAGTGAAAAAGACAAAGGAGGTGACATGACAACCTGCTCGCATCGTCCATCGCCATAATTGCTCCAGGAGGAATGGCACGTTGTAGCACTTGAAGGTGGTACTCTGCGGAAAGAATGAGCGAGTGAGTGTAATTGCAAGTCATTAAAATGTTGTGGGTGACGACGAAGGTGCAAGGCACGTGACCTGTCAATGCCAACTGCCCTCCGACCTCCCCTGTGTTCATTGTCTGACGCCTGACATCCCATCTGGGGAATTTTATTTACTATTTTCTATTAACCCACATTATGAAAGCAATATGAGTTGTCTAATAAGAAAACATACACACAAAATATTTTACAAAACTAAAAATAATATATAATATTTTACAAAATTAAAAATAATGTAATAATAATAATAATTTTGGTAATTTTATTCACAATTTTCAATTAACCCATATTATGAAAAATATGAAAGCAATATGAGTTGTCTAATAATAAGCCTATTTTTTTTTGCACTCAAAATAACCAGAAGGGAAATTGACATGTTTAAAATCCTAAGAATCATTTTAACATTGTAAAATCATATGAAATCCAACAAAAAAAACATATGAACATTGCTAAATGAAGTTGCACTAGGGGCATTCTTGGGTGCTTAATATATTTTTGCATTAAAAACAACAATTTTAGCAATCCAAAATTGTAATTTCAACATAAATTTTATCATTAAATGTGATGACAAACTAAAAAAAAGATCAAAATCCTAAAACATTTAACTTCTTAAGACACACATCAAAACACACCCATAATCTCTTATGATATTTTAAACACAAAGAAATCTACATCTCTTTTTTTTAACCTTTTTCAATGTTTAATATATATAAAATTAAAATCTATCTACAATAATAATAAATGAGTTTGTATCATGAAATAAATTTATAATAATACTAAATAAATGTATGTCATTAAACCAATCAACTTTTTATATATATAATAAAAACCTACCACATTTAAGTCTTTCAAATCAAATGCAAAACCATAAGTGATAATGCTTATTCTCCATAATCCTATTCTTTGTATCTTTTACCCATAAATCTAGCAATTAGGTGTCAATGAAAACAACATTGTGCTCATGATTAAAATGAATCTACATTCTTTCCAATGTTATGATTAGAAGGCAATTTGGCCAAAGTCCATTAGTTTCCATCAATAAGGAGCATGCAAATTAGGAAATATTGCTAGTATGTATGTTTGTCTTAATTGTCTGTAGTCAACTAGTTTGGTATGGTATAATGAAGGTATTGTGCATGATGTGTTTGTTTTTTTTTTTTTTTTTTTTTTTTTGTATTCAATGAATTTGATATGGTATATATCTAAAGTATTGTACATAGAGTAATTAAATAAAAGTGATGTCCATTAAAATGAAAAATTAGATAAAAGTGATGTCCATTAAAATGAAAAATTAAAAAATAGCTAACCATAATAAAAAAGAGAAGATCATTACAATAATAAATAAATTGATATAAATTCATTTTAACTTCGAATTTATCAAGCCTTAAAAAGAAAATCAAATTTTTTTGAGATGACTTTAAAAAAAAAGTTTGCTCCTAAAGATATTTGATCCCCTCTCAATACTTATGATGGTAACTTGGACTATAATTTAGGTGGTTGGAAGAAATAATTGTCTGTCATCTTTCTTGCCCAAATTTAATTCCTACAAATAACATATTGAAATCTAAATGAATATATTGCTGTTGTAACATATTGAAATCTAAATGAATATATTGATGTTGAAATGAACTTGAGCCATTTATTAATAGGGCTGGGAGAATATCTAGAATGACAATTGTTCAGTTACCCATCATTCCAAAAAACCTGCATGGTTAAGAGGACATGGGCTTTTCATTTATTATTGCCATAACTAAGGTATCGTTCAACAAGAAAGCAGATTATCCTTCCCATCACCGTGGGAATCGGAGCACAATTCATCAACCTCACGGTGCTGCAAATAATGGACATTGGGAAAATACAGTCTTTGTCAACACAACTCAGATGACTGAGCGTGAGATTCTTGTTGATTGCATGCACCGTGTCGACTGCGAGTTATCAAGGATCCACTACCAAACCTAAGCCACACAATTTAAAATCCTTCCTAGTCTACAATAGGCAATGTTTTCAAGTCCTGGAAGAAGCTGCAACCTGGAAGTTCGTCCCTATTTGTTCACGTTTCATCTGAATTTCGTCTGAGGTCAGGTTCACAACAGCAGAAGAGCCCCAGCTGCTATAGCCACAATAA